>MJUU01062556.1:12075-46577 GCA_002080025.1 Modiolus philippinarum
CCAAAGTCATTCAAAAGCGTACATATAAGAATTGTACATAAGGACAAAATTCACAAACATGCAGTAAGCATGGATAAATAAACATATCGAAATTAAAGTTTAACATAGTTTACTTCCACGTAATGTAAAACTAATTTCAGTCTGATATTTACATTAAAAATTTAAAATGTGAAATACATCTTTACTTGGAATAACATGTAAATTATATGGAATATTTTATTTGCATTCATTTTCACAGGTTTTCGATCCATGTATTACGAAAAAGCCATACATGAAAAATCAATGCATCATTCAGCTGTGTATTGTCCAGAGTACGCGGTCAGTCGACATAGCGTTTATGTGTATAATCGTGTAGTTAAATGTAGGTCATTTTGTAATTATCGTTTTCTTAGTTAAACACAAACATATTTGCATAACCGCACCAAAATGTTATCATGCATTGAACCAACTAATATGATTATTTAGATAGTGTCGAAAATGGTTGAACGGCGCGGCCTGAAGGCCGCTTGCCGTTCAACGATTTTCGACACTATCTAAATAATCATATTAGTTGGTTCAATGCATGATAACTTATAATAACACTGAATGACTCAGGTTTAAGTTTGAGGGACGGTTAAGATATATAGCTACTAATACAGGAATGGCACTTTGTCAGTACATGCATCTGGTATATCAAAGAGGCTTCTGATAACCATTAGATCTCTTTGGACTGCATTTCATGCATGATTGACTCAGTTCAAAGTTTATGTAGCAGTCAAGGTCTTGAAATACAACTTGTGGAGTATTCGTATAATTAGAGACTAGAGACTCAGAAACTGAGTATGTATCGCTCACCTGAGAGAATGCTTATACTAGTAAGCAATACCTTTTCTGAATGACCAAAACATGTTCCCGTTTGGGTCTAATGTTAAGCTATGTTCTCCACTGCAGTAATTTTTCAGATTCAATTGAAATAATAAATTTTGGTAAAGAACCTTCCATGTATTATTGCAGTACAGTTTAATCAAATTTGCTTCTAAAGTCTGAAAATGACGATTTTCGGTTAGGGTCCAACTATGTTCCGCGCTGGTGGCCATGTTTTTTTTTGTCGGATCGGAACGAAATGAGCAATCACTGTGAATTACCTTCAATTGTTTTCATGGTTTCTGCATTTTGCTTTTTCGGCCTTTCTTTTGCCTGAATATAGTAAGTGGGTTATTGTTGTGAAGGAGCTTCTTATGTCATTTCTACCTACCCACAACGACTGAAACTTAATAAAGCTAACAATGATTCCAAATATTGCCCTTTTCCGGATCTAACCATCATCGTTGTCTCTTGTAAAATTAAAACTAAAATTTACGATAAAGGGATGATTTTGATTTCAGTATTAATTTCCCTTTTCTTGACGGCGACGCATCCTACAGAGTTTATACGATTTGCACGCATTGTTTTACTCTTGACGACTTTAATGAACGTAACCTTACTATCACTTCCAAACTTTGCAGCAAGGTTACAGATTTTATAAATTGTTTAACACATTTAAAAAGTTTCATTGAAGATATGAACATTTGATATCAAAATATACTGTCACTCGCAAACAGAATAACTTATTTCTCATCCTCGATTTTATGGAAATGTTGTTATAATTGCAAAATGCAAGAAACTGTTAAAAAATCCAGAAAAACTGGGACGTAACTCACATTCTTCACGCAATAAGGGATACCGACAGGATATTCTGCACGTATCCGTTACACGAATACTGGCCTCTTACTGATACTGCCGATGTCTACTGAAATACATGATGATTCTTTACCAAACCCATCTGGGAGTTTTGAGTTTAATTTTTTACTCTGTACTGTGACAGTGTTTTACCAGCAGACTAGGCTCCTTGAGCTAGCCGACAGTTTAGCGGCGAGCACTCCTTGACCCATCTTTCAACGTTTTCCACGTTTTCCACGTTTTGTTCCCTTTTCCTTTTCAAGATTGTTGTCATGGAGTTAGTAGTATACCTGTTTTTGGTTTTTATTCGTATGTTTATTATACCATGATAGGGAAACGTGACAGAGAAAGGAGAGATTTGGGTACCCATAAATGTGTTTTACCCTACCGCTGGCTTTTGCTGTTGCCGGTACCAAGTCCGGTTGTTCCGAGTTCCTATCGTTGTTTACGTTTGTTTTTTGTTTTTTATTGTCTTGTTTTTTTCTGGTGTCGTTTCATGATTGGTACATTGTGCCATGTGACTATGTTTTTCGGCCATTGAAGGTGTTTCATGTACTAATTCCTTTTATTCTATATATCTATGTGAAAAATCCGATTTATACAATTTTAGATATTTAATCATAATATCTTTTTTGTTGAATTACAATTCTAATATGACGTCCTTCTTTAGCTTTGTGTCCATAGCCGTGGTAAAAATAATATTAATTCATGACCTAAATTATTTCGATTTCAAACTACTGTATTTGTCCTATTAGAATCAAAATAATTAACGATACCCATACATTTATATTGTTTTTACCACGGGGTTGGCACTTTATGGCTAAATTTTACCTCTGGCTAACGCTCTGGGCAAAATTTACGCCATAAAGTGCCAACCTCGTGGTAAAACAATATGAAATATGGGTATCGTGAATTATTTCTTAAGTCATTTTTAGCAGGAATTTAGTTTATTATATGGTGTTCATGGCTATTTCTCAACGTAGAGCATTTAAAAAATTTTGAAATTTTGAATTTACAAAATGGGAAATATAACATATATTTTAGATACTTTCCTTAGCCTTACATTAAGCGCAGATCGTGGTTTTTTGTTTAATTCTTTTCGTTAAGTTTCAATCATATTGGATAGTGGTGACTGTATATATGTTAGATATGACTATAACAAAACCAGCTATGACCAGACAAACTTACTTCCAGGAAACCTAGACAACATACTGCTTACTGTCGTCTGCTCAGCTTCTGATTCAATGGTTAGCAAGTGTGACTCAAAATAACTGCAGTAAAACTGTAAAGAAATAAAAAAATTATACTACAGTGAAAAGTTAACTGAGCAAAAGCCGAATGGAACATACATTTCCTCTGCGTCGTGTCGGGGAATACATGTAGTTATTTGTCGAGCAAAATATCTAAAACTTGTTATAATTTCGGGGTAATTTCGACATACTATGTCTCATTAGTTTGGCTAGAGACCAAAAGTCGTGTGTGGCCAAAACAAAGGTTTGTCCCAATAGGTCTGACATCCTTGAACAAAAGTTTATTAGAAGTTTCTTAATTCATTCTCTTCGCAATTTTTTAATCGTATTCATTACGGCAATTTTAGTCATGGATGTTATTTTATTTTCCGTCAACATCGTTTTTTTCTTATATTTTGATTATACATGTTACATTATCAACCTAGTAAAATATAGTGCTTGCTTTATTTAAGAATTGAATGCATTATTTTGAAGTTTCATTGGGATATGAAAGGGTTGACCGAATCACATTTTTAATGAAGCGCGGTAGCGCTTCATGTTGAAAATGTGCGCCCGGTCAACCCTTTCATAGTCCCTATGAAACTTCAAAATAATGCATTCAATTCTTATAATTACATTTTAAACCCGGAATATAAAAAACAACTTTATTTACAGGGAAGTACATCATGTACATTGGGATTCTATTTTTACAAATTCATCCGCCACGTGAACACGTGGTCAAATGTGTTTCATGGGAATTGCAACTTCACGTTGATATGCCACGTGATCGATGTTCACCTATCAAACTGACGGAATTCAAATGAATATTCATGAAATGTAATTATTATTTCATACACCATACAATAGAAAAATAAACTTACAAAAATATTTCATATTAGATCTTGTTGAATAACTCTTAAAATTTACCGAAGCTTCTGCCCATGTAGAGAGTATATTTAGTTCCATGTAGCACGACTGACCATTTTTAATAAAACCATCTGGACAATTTGCATTTGCTCCAACAACCAAAACTGCAAAATGAAAAAAAAACATGTATTTTGATATCCCTAATTTTGTGATATGTTGTGAGGTGTATATACAATTTTAACTTTGATGTTATCATTCAAATCAAATAAATTATATAATATTTTTCAGAGAAAGGGTGGTTTTGATTGACATAAAAGAATGAAAGCTTTGTTGAACTTTGTTGGCAACTTAAAGCAAAGTTTTCTAATGTGGTGATATAAGTTTATGAGGTAAAGAACAAATTCTATGTATGCCTACTGCTAAGGCACTAGCACAATTATTTCTTGGAAAATGAATGAAAAAGTGATACGTTTAAGACTGTCACGTTTTTGAAGCAGAATTTAAAGCTAACCATCCACCAACAGCGAAATACATGTACAACAAATATTTGAATGGATTCTTATCAAACTTACCGAAGAAAATTAGACTAGACAAAGACGCCATTTTGTTTATCATGAATTCAGATTAGATAAACGCTTTAACCATACATTTAAGTCTATGCTTTAACTTAAGACAAGAAGTAAATTATTAAGCAAACGAAAATGACAAATAAAGTACTTCCAAATCAAACGATTCGATCCCAAAAACAGGAAATGCCGCATAAGACACTTTGTCTTTCAATAAACCAATGACTGATTTCAGTGTGCCATCCCTTTTCATAAAGAGGGGTTTTTTCAAAATCACTTAACAAAGTTGTCAAGAGTTGAAGTCCATGAGACAAAAAAGACCAATCAGGTGGAAACCACCGGAAAAAATTTACCGCAATGGTCCTGAATTGGTACAGGCATTTAAAAATGAAATGGTTGATTAAACCGGTTTAATAGCGCGCTAAAATACATTGTACAGTGTCGGAACGTAAAAAACCATGGTTAGAACTTTAGAATTTTCTTGAGAAAAAATACATTGTCGGATCATTTGTATTTTCTTTCAGAACAGAGGATGTTAAGACAAAGTTACAAAGCTCTTGAAAAAGCCGCTAAGAAAAACAGATGTTCTATATAATAACAATCATATTTTATCATCCTCTAAAACGTTAAGCTCCCTAGTTAGCTCACCTGGCCTAAAAGGCCATGTGAGCTTTTGCCATCACTTTGCGTCCGTTGTCCGTCAACAATTTCAAAAATCTTCTCCTCTGAAACTGCTGAGCCAATTGTAACCAAACTTGGCCTGAAGCATCACCAGGGTATGCAGTTTAAAAATTGTGTTCGATTAGTCCGAAGACCAAACAACATGGCTGCTGTTACTAAAAATAGAACATAGAGGTAAATTGCTGTTTTTGCAAATAACTCAAAAACCATTACAGATATCAAAAATCTGACAGAGCAAAAGTGATCAACATAGCAAGATCTACCTGCCCTGCAATTTTGAAGAAAATCCGAAAACCCATCTTGGAGTTATTGCCCTTTTTGTGAAATTTGCAAAATTTAAACTTTATTAATTTTTTATCAGGAAAACTATAAGAGATACAAGGCAACTTTAAATTGCAAAAATGTTCAGCATGTCAAGATCTACCCAACCTGAAATTTTAAAGATAATCCAAAAACCCGTGTAGGAGTTATTGCCCTTTTTTCACAGAATTTTCAAAATTTTCATATTTTCATCTTTTATTTCCTAAACTATAGAAGATAAAGGTTAAGTGTCAATTGATAAAATGTTTGCAATGCTGTGGCGACTTCAAAACTGATGTTGAAAATTATTGGTTGACCGCCATTTTCAAAATGGCTGCAAAAAAGATTTCAATGAAATTTGGTTTCCAAATAGATATTGATGTTGCGACTTCAAAACCGGTGTTGAAAATTTTTCGTTGACCACCATTTTCAAAATGGCCGCCAAAAAGGCGGGAAAATTCAACATTGTCCGATTTCAATGAAATTTGGTTTCCAAAAAGGTATTGATGTAGCAACTTCAAAACTGATTTAAAAAAATTGTTCGTTGACCGCCATTTTCAAAATTGCCACCAAAAAAGGCGGGAAAATTCAACATTGTCTGATTTCAATGAAATTTGGTTTCCAAGTGGATATTGATGTCGCTACTGCAATACCGGTGTTGAAAATTGTTTGTTGACTGCCATTTCCATAATGGCCGCCAAAAAGACGGGAAAATTCAACATTGTCCGATTTCAATGAAATTTGGTTTCCAAAAAGGTATTGATGTAACAACTTCAAAACTGATGTTAAAAATGTTCATTGACCGCCATTTTCAAAATGGCTGCCAAATCAACATTGTCTGATCTCAATGAAATTTGGTTTCCAAGTGGATATTGATGTCACTACTGCAAAACCGGTGTTGAAAATTGTTTGTTGACTGCCATTTTCAAAATAGCCGCCAAAAAGGAGGGAAAATTCAACATTGTCCGATTTCAATGAAATTTGGTTTCCAAATAGATATTGATGTAGTAAAGATATAATTGTTGTTGACTGCCATTTACCAAATGATGTCTCGACTTCAAAACTGGTGTCGAAAGTGGTCCTTAGCAAGACAATTTGTCAAAAAAGCCCAACAAAGAAGTACAGTAAAACATGATCAGACTTAAAATAGAGTCCAAGTTAATTGTGGTGTTTGCTCTACCAAAGTTTGAGAGACTGAAGTTCAATTGTATAATTTACAATGTTAGCTTGATTGTGGCAACTGAAAGCCAGGTGAGCGATATAGGCTCCAGGGAGCCTCTGGTTTTAAATAGGCTTCGTTTCAGAGCTGTTTCGTTGAGGTTCCAAGAAATATTAAACAAGGACTGATACTATTAGCTGCAATCAAATAGGTATTTACTAAATTTTATCATCGATATAAAATACAATGCTACCTGTAAACATCTAATCAAGGCTGGCATTTCACATCCCTTGTTTCATGGTAATGTTTTACATAAGAGTAAAAAATACTTAAACTCGCCTAACAAACTTATTGAACCTTTAAATCGTCTAATTCATAAGGGTTATAATTACGATATTGTCGTCAAGTCATTACGTATGGCCATCTTTGGTATTAACATTGATTTTTTGATAGGTTCTTTGCATTTTAACTAAACACATTCTTAATTTCTAAAATCAGTATTGCATGGACACGGGTTGTGTATTCTGGTATATACATGAAATCATTATGCTAAACTCCTAAAAGGAAGGGATCTTGATGGAAGCTGTATACTGAGGGTACATAACTTAATTTGTCAGTTGGTAATGGGTCTGGAGCTGGCATGTCAGTTAACTGCTATTAGTCTCTTGTGATTTCATGTTTATGTCCGCATATTTAGTTCTCTCAGTTTCATTTCTCACAATTGACTCAGTCCTGTTGCCAACTGAATTTAACTGTTGTTACGATTTGTTTTTTGATTTATCACATTGGCTATAGGGGGAAGGTTTGGGCCCAATAAAACTAGTTTAACCCCACCGCAGCAGGTTTGCGCCTGTCCTAAGTCAGGAAATTATCAAGCCTTTGTGTGTCTTGTCTGTTTTCTAGTTAGTTCACTTTATGTCTATGGGAGTCTAGTATGGTGTTTATTTCGCTGAACTTGATTACTCTTTATTTAGGGGCCAACTCCGACCTGCCGTTGGATGTGGGGTTTCCTCACCGTTCATTGAAGATCTTATGGTGGCTTTGAGTTGTTATTACTCCCCTTTGGGGCGTTGTCTCTTCGACACATTCCCCGTTTCCCTTTTTTTCCCCTATTATATATTAACTTTTCCCCTGTACATCTCAGGACACGAATCAATGACAAAGAGACGATTTCATTTTGTTCCGTACCTATAGGCAGCAAAATTCCGTTTTCCTTATATTATGGAATATATATACATGTATACAGTCCACCAAACGTTAAAACACCTCCTTTATTTTTACATGAATATCATCATTGAAGCGTCAGGATATCAAATTTCAAACTTGTCGTTATGAGAAAAGGTAACATTTTATGCACAAACAGAGTTAATGACAACGACCAGAAAAATAAGTTTCTGTTCAATACATGAATGCCGATTGAGATCATTGTTCTTGTCGCTGATACAAAGGTTAAACACCAATTAGAGTTCTTATGTATATTTCAGGTGAGAGTTGTACACGTAACAGGTTTTGCTCAAATATTGGGAAAACAATAAAATTTCTTGACAATTTCATCAATGTTGCAAAATTTCGAAAGATATAATTTAATTACTGTGTTTTGTCATGAAATTAGGGTCATTTTACAGATGGACGTTCATTTTGGAATTGTTTTAGCCAATATTTTTTAAAGATTATCTTTCATTTTTTTAATCGCCCCAATTTCTGTCTATATTCAAACAGGTAAGGTTTAATTAGGTATGCAGACTGTCAAAATGTCCAAATAATTATTTCAGGTATAATAAGTTCATTTGAAATCAGTCAAATTTGGTCATTTCATTCAAAAATAGTTATTTTTTTCAGAAAAATCATTTTCCATTATTGCCAGGCATAACTATCCCGATCTGTGAGTTTTGTTAAAATTGTCAATTTAGTTGATTTTTTTTCTTGAATTTGGTATTCTTCAAATTAAAGGAATGGTTTTGCCTTTAGTTGCGAAATTCATATTTCTACCATTTAATTAAGAAATAGATTATTGCAAGCGGGCTCTATGCGAATTAGAACATGACCAGACCTTATATTTGTCAATATTTTATACAGAGCGATAGCGAGGTATAAAATGAAGACAAATATAAGGTCTGGCCATGTTCTAATTCACATAGAGCCCAGTTGCAATAATCTATTTCGATTCTAATATATTTAACAATTTGTTTTAAACATTCGAAGCGGCTCTTAGAGAGCAATATTGGGTTTTTCACTAGAATTGANAATAGTGTCCAAAACGTAGAAAGAACAACTTTAAACACTCCTCAGTCAAGAACGTACAATTACATGCTCAATATTCAGGTTCATCACCATTAAAAGATTTGTGTCTTTTGACGCTTAATTAATCCGATCCGTCATTCTTCGGGATCATGTAGTAACTATCAAGATATAGAAGTATCTTGCAGAACTTTTCAATCAAGGCTACGTTAAATTTATTTTGATTGCGTTTCTCAAGAAATGTGTGTTGTGTGCGGGTGGCAGATATATTTTGGAAGGTATGCATATTTGATTGATAAATATTCAGTTTCAATTTCTGCATCTTTATTAATAAATATTCAACTGCTTTTATTGGAGACGGTTCTAATTTTCTTCATAATATTTCTGTACTGGGGTGACTCTTGCTTTATCATGGATTTACATGCTTCACCTTGGTGTGGCTTACTAGTAGAATGCTATAGATTCGTCATATCGTTAAACCTAACTCACCATTGTATTTATAAAAGCACACCCCCTAAGACGGGAATATTACGGCTATCCAAATTTGTTCTGCTTTCTGGTATGTGTGCTTTTGGATTTATTGTTCTTGCCTTTTTGGTCTCCCCCTCTGAAATTAGCTTCATACCTCCGAGTTCTGTTGTCATTTTTATTTTGTGTAAACAATAAGAATTTGGCATACGCAAACCATTAACGGAACGAGAAAGGTATTCACACGGGATTATGGGACTGCTGGTACGATACTTTCTAGAAAGGGTTTCCATTTTAGAATGTTCACCAAAACATGGAATTGCTACGGCATGTAAAATATTTTGTCACCTGATTGCCAATTACGTTTATGTCATAGAAATCTCTTTACCCTTGAAATCGTACAGAAGCTTATCTAAAATACATGCACTCTCAAATATATAAAAATATTCTTCTCGCAATCACATGATCACAAGTCCTGACTTCAATATATCCTTGACTGCTTACTAAACAAACTGTAATCGGTCAGTTTGGTGCACCATTATCATACTTCTTGTCTAATCTGATTTTATTTAATGCATAGAGATTTTCGCACCGTACATAAGTTTCTGAAGACAAGCCATGAGTTGTTTGCTAGCCTTCTTAACAATATGCGTTTCAGTCTGCAGTGGAATCTTGTTCGGTCATAGTAAGTGAAATTGAAAATAATGTGGTAATTTTCATATAGAGGTAAAAGTATGACAAAAGATCATTCTGAAGAGACATAAGTTGTCGAAATGCTTATACGCAGAAACTAAAATAACAGTTACTACGGTATTGTGTTATTTATTACCACTGGGCCGATGACTCTGCTGGAGGACTGTAGCTCCCCGAGAGTATTCACCAATCCAGTAGGCAGTACTTCGGTGCTGGCCGGAAACCGATTTTATTTGGAGACTTAACAATATCTAAATTTAACAAAATTTTGTTCATAACTAAGGAGTATCTGCCTCTCGTATAACTCTGTCCTTAGCTAATTTTGGTTTTATTATTTAGATCTCATTGGTAATTTGTTCTCTATTAGGTTTTACACATGAATTTTCAAATGTTTTGATTTGATCTACACTGAAGAGAGATAAGTTGTCGAAATGCGCATATGCAGAAACTAAATTAATAGTAACTTCGGTATTTTGTTATCTGTTACAACTGGACCGATGCCTCTACTGGTGGACTGTAAGTCCCCGAGGGTATTCACCAGCCCAGGTGCAATATCTAAATTAAACAAAATTTTGTTCAATACTAGGGAATATCGTCCTCTCGCATATTTCTGTCCTTCGCTGATTTTAGTTTTACTATTTAGATCTCATTTGTAATTTGTTCTCTATCAGTTTTTACACATATTTCGGTATATGGGTTTCCAAATGTTTTGATTTGATCTCAGCACTGAATAGACATAAGTCATCGAAATTCAGAAACTTAATTACAGTAACTTCAGTATTTTGTGATTCATAATTGTTAATTGTGATGTAGTGACACAGAAAAATAGGAGGGAAAGGGTATGTAGCAGTGTCATCCGAGTTACAAATGCTATTGACAAAAATGTCCTTTGCATACTCTACAACAAAGTTAAGAGATATTTCTTCTGTCAACGGGGTTTCTGGCACTGTGACCAATTTTTAGCTGATTCTGTGATTCCAGAAGGTTCATCACGTTTAAGACGAACAAAAATCAGTTTAAGAAAAAAATCATAAGAATTAAATCAAAGAAATTTCTGGTCGTATGCAAGATGTAACATCCATTTAAGTATTAGTAGGTTAACCGCTATTCAAAACTATCTAAGTTAAAGTATGGGGTTGATGTCATTTTAGCCTCGATTCTATTAAGTATTTATAAATCAAGTAGTGAATATGTAAATAATTTTTCTGTTGCCACCCAAAGCACTATGCACAGGAATTCCGAGGTGACGTTCTACCTCGGAACATTGATAGATAACTCATTTTTACTGACCCCATTGTTCTGTATAGTAACCTTCTTATCGTAATAAATAAAAAAAAAGTATAAAAGACTTTGCACCTTGCAGTCCGGTACAGTTAGCTAACACCAAAAGAACATGGGCTTTATACAGCTTGTTTCATTCACAATCTGCATCGTTGTTTGCAGTGGATTTTTATTCACACATAGTAAGTAAAATGTAATTAAAAAGAGTGAAGTATAATGCATTTTGTAAAATTATTGTAAATAATTATATATTGTATTCAGATTAAACATAAATGTTAATAATTGCTATAATGGGTCTCATTTCAGGTCATTTTTTTGTACACAAAAACAATTTTCAACAAAATGGATACTGCCAGTACATTAATAGCCATTCAGTTTAATTTTCCTATTTCATTTCTTTCAGAGAATGAAAAATGGGACAACTTAAAGGGTAAGTTTAATATGAAAAAAATATATGCTCAATTATTTTTCTTCATAATTAATAGTTTCTCCTTTTTGTTAGTTTTTTTTAATGCTCTTGGTCATAGAACTTCTGATATTTTTTTTATTATCCCCGCACTTTGAATGAAAGTTCGGGGATATTGTTGCCTCCGTCTGTCTGTTCCTTCGTCACACTTTATTTTGTGGCTCAAACGCCTACTACATTTTTGGATTTTATTAATCAAGCTTTGGTGTAGAATTGTTGTATAAAGTCTGTAGATGCGCAATAAGCTTTCCGTTTTTTTGGTATTGGTCTTTGGGCAAACAAAAGACCCCAAAATGTCGATTTTGACACATGTGGCGTATGACGCAAACTCCTACTACATTTCTGGATTTACTGGTTCAATTTTGTCGTAGAATTGTTGCATATGGTATATAGTTGCGCAATAAACTTTCGGATTTTTTATACATGTATTTATTTGGTGCAAACAAAATATCGATTTTGGCAAATACCCCCAATATGTGGATTTTGGGGAGTTTATCGAAAGCGCGCTTTCACAAATCAAAAGCGCATTTTTATTTCATCAAAAGCGCACATATTTGCATATCAAAAGCGCACTGCTCACCTGTATTTTACATGTGATATTATCTTAAGTTGAAAGCTTAATACAGTCTTCTGCAAAGACATCCTCAACCTCAGCGGAGCCAATGAAATGAAGTCCATAAATATTTGCAACTATTTACCTATTTAGTCATGATGATTTTTTACTCAGAATTCAGTCACAATTTTTGAATTTTTCTGCACGAATCTTTGCCCAGATCAAATCTGCAACATTTTAAACAAGTCACTAAATACTTTGTGCTAGTCAGCTCAAATTCAATATGTATAATATTAGGTAGGAGGTTTGAATTCCGATCGAACAAGCTGTTCTCAAGGCATTCTATATATTTTACGAAAAGATATGGACCATTTTTCCGTATTTCTAATTGAAAGTCAACCAATGATTTACCATATACTTTGTCTTGTTCACAAAATTAGAAAAATTTAAGAAGACAGCCTGTTTCAATTCTATCAAAACTGATTAAGATTGGTTCCATGAGGATATAGGAATCCATTCATGACGAGATCATAACGCATATGTTAACTCCAACTGCAATAAATTTTAATGAGCTGTATGTCCATTTCGGAAATTAGTTAGCTTAAGATTTTCCGGACAACAACGCAAAAACCAACGGAAGTTGATAAAATATCTTCAGCAGTATCTTACTGAACCATTAACAAAAGTTCCTCGGTAGAGTTAGCAAAGAATTCAAATTCTGAAGAACAAGACAGGATAATCAAACTCGATGTAGCGTAAGTCGTAATTACAAATTCTTCATCTTTATTAGCCCAAGTGTTCACATTTCATATAAAATAACAATCCATTAAAAACTATAAAGGTTAACTGTTGATTGCAATTAAAATACAGATGACTTACAGAACAACTCGGTGCGCTTTTGATAAAACAGTAAAATTTCAAAAGTGCGCTTTTGATATACGCCCGGATTTTGACATTTGTAGCATGCGACGCGAACTCTTCCTACATTCTTAGATTTAGGGATTTAAATTTTGTTGCACAGTTAGTGCATATAGTCTATAGATGTGCAATAAACTTTCGGAGGTTTGATTCCGGTTCCAACTTTGATAAATTTCCTGAAAAAGACTCATATATATATTTTTTTTTATTTTAGCATATACTCTCGTATCTTTTTGGCCATTCCCAAAACACAAAATTCTGAATGTTTCGAATTCTAAAATGTGATTCTAATTTTGGTAAATACACATGAAAGTCTCAAAGACCAGTATTGTTTTGGAATTCTACCTAGCAACCATACTTTAAGAATTTGTTTCGATTAAGACAAACATTTTCACTAATTTGATATAAAAATATCATATTCCAATTTTGGTATATTTCCTGAAACGTTCAAAGACGGAGTATGTTTTGGAATTTTACCAAGAAACCTTACTTTTTGAAATCAGTCATCTTCAATACAATGATTGCAAAAATGTTTGATTTTGATTTTGGTAAATTTATTGAAGCTCTCAAAGACAGGATATTTTTTTTTTAAATCCACCTAGAAACAGTACGTTTTAATACATTTTATTGAAATTACTCATTTGCAATCATTGGTTGCAAAAAATATGATCCCTCTATGATGAATTTCCTGAAACTTTCAAAGATAAACTATATTAAGTAATTCTACATAGCACCATACAGTTTAATTAAGTGAAATAATTTGTTTCCAATAATTAGATTGCAAAAGTCTTGGACTTGGAAGGCAATAAAGTTTTTTAAAGGTAATGGTTTAACTTGCAAAGTGTGGGATATCTGTCGTTTCTGACAGCCCCATCTAGTTTAATCTGATGATTAATTTATGACTATGGAGTTCCTCACAATTTATAGAAGACCGTTATCCAGATTTGACGGCACAATAATTGTTTTTCACAATCGTAGTTAATCGGTCATTTAAGCTTCACCAAAAATAAGTTATCATAGCATTATATTTTTCCAGAATATGGCCGAATATTTACGATTGCTCTTACTTGCATTACTTCAATGTATCTATGCAACTTCATGACTGAATAATAGAACAGAAATTATTGTTACTGAGGCAGGTTCGCTGTAGTAACTAGCAGATTTTGCAGGTTGATGTCGACAGTAAATAATTGTTTTTTTTAATTAGATTAATTTTTAAATTTTACTTCTTTCGTTTTGGTCCCCTTGACAAAAAAGATCTTGAAAATATTTGACAACATTAAAATTCGTCGAAAGAGCAACTCGAAGGTAGACATAACACATAAACATCAGTATATACTAATCGACAACACCATTTCTTTTGAAATGCAAGTACCAAGCCAGGACCATTGTATCACGATTTTCAGTTTGTCTCTTTGCCCTTAGGATCGGTTCCTAACATTTCTGTTCGGTAACTTCGTTATTACCCTTATTTAAATTCCAAGTTTAATTACAGGGGATCAAAGCATGGTTCACAGTACGGTCCACTATCCAACGATCCTTAAATTGCAAAAAGCTATCTGCATAAACATTTATTTCAAGATAATATCCCGAGTACCTGAAGAAGAACAAGAAGTACTAGATATTATAGTTGTTAACGTATAGCGAAGGCGCATTAAATGATATTTCGATGCTTAAGATAGAAAATAGCAAAGTACCGAAGTTACTGTAAATTTAGTTTCTGCATATAGAAAATCCGAAAATATTCAATAGTAATGTAGCAAATTAAAATTCATACTATGTCCATACAGTATAACAGATAACTGAAGGTCCTGAGAAGAAGCCTTGTCTAGATACAGCTCAGACTGACTGAATATGCTAGCAATACATTCTGAATGACATTCTTCCTTTTTAATTTGAATAATTAGTTAATAAATATTAAGAGTTGTCTGCTTCTTTTTCCAGTCACATGGGGAATAAATCCATTAAGCAGTACTAACTTTGCTGCTATGCCTCTGACAGAACATGCTGCTGTGGCCCAAGGATTCAAGAAAATCTCAGACTGTGGTGGTAAGTTGAATGATCTTGAATGTACGTCTCTTAAGACAAAGGTACACAACACAATTCCAAACTTTCCAAACTTGGATGGTTAATATGTTAAATGTTTGTCATATATCGTAGCTGTCAATTGTGGATTCCGTGTAAACGATGCATAAACTAGTATTTAATAAAGAACATATCATTGATAATTCTCAAGATTTCTGAAAAAAAACATGGACAGTAATGACCTTCATGTATTTGATCATATCGTTACTCCACCTTGGAAAGAATAAATTACTAAGAAATGTCACCACCATAATTTCCATCTTATACTCGAGACTTTTGAAAACGCGACATGAAGAATTTGAATTAAAACTTTTCTACACTCCGATTCTTCACCACGAAATATGATTAAAAGTATGATTCAACTTTTTGTCTTGTTCAAAAGAAGTAACATAATGAGACACAAGTTGAAAAAAAAAAAAAAAAAAAAAAAAAAAAAAAACTGTAGAATTGTGTAATGTATTGCATTTTCAGATAATCCAAGTCTACCAGGTAAACGTTATGTAAAGGACAACGACATGGCTTTAATACTGATCTATGATGTACAGGGACAGATAGCTGGAATTGCCGGAGCTGTATGTATATTTAGAATGCTTTAATACTGATATATGATGTACAAGAACACTGCTCATGAAAACTAAAATCTACTCCCATGACAATATTCTTCATATGTAGAGAGAATGTCTGAGTAAATAACACAAAATACCGAAGTAACTTTTAAATTTTTCTTTCTGTATATGCACATTTCATCAACTTATGTTTCTTCAATGCAGATTACATCAAATTTTGGAAGTCCATATTAAACCAAAATACCTATAAAAGCTGATAGAAAACAAATAACACATATGACCCAAATAGAGAAGTCAAAATTCAGCTAAGGATAGAGCTTTGCTTGAGGGAGAGAGGGAAATACTCATTAGTTTAAAAACAATTTTTAAGACTTCAAAATTTAGATCATGCAAGTTTCTAAAATAAAATCGGTTTTCGGGCCAGCACGGAAGTAGTGACTACTGGGTTGGTGAATACCCTAGGGGACTAACATTCTAGGTTTTGACAGGATCCGAGGCACACCACTAATTCGGCCTCCCATTGACTCGTATTTTAAATTCCGGGATTTCACAAATTCCAATAATATAGAAATGAATTTTCCCATGTGCGGGAACTTGTTTTCCGTTATCAGATCACCAACACGATAAAATATATACATTTAAACCATATGTTGTATGTCAAATAAGAAAATTGAATTGAAACGTTCCGGTTAATTTTGTACATAGTCGCAACAGAGAATTTTCGGTATTTTGTCGTATTTCATTCGATCCGTTCTAGATTGTTATGCAACTTAATCATGTTTTTTCAACTGTTCTTTGCTCTCCGTCATTTACCTAGAAATATTCTATGATCTTGCTGATTATTATATGTATCAATTGGCTGGAGTCACTACAAATGAAAAGGCACTATTTTTTATAGTACTATTTTCGAGGTCTGTCAAACATTGGCGTATTGAAATAGTGTAGTGCGCCCTGACAATATTATTGATTTGACATTTAACACAATCTGGGCACACAGAAGCTATAGCTAGTCGTCATATAAGCGGGAGGTTGATGCATCAATAAACCTGGTTTAACCCACCATTTTATTTATAAAATGCCCGTTCCAAATCGGGAATATGACGGCTTGCCAAAAATGTTCTGTGTCGGATTGTGTTCCCCTGATTCAGTCGAATGTTATACGGATTTTCCTTACTGGTCTCTTCCTTTGATCGATTCTGACTTTTGTTGTCACTTTTATTTTCTAGCAGCAGAGGCACCAGCCCAGTGGTAATAGATAACAAAATACCGAAATTACTGTTAATATTTCTTTCTGCATATGCACATTTCGACAACTTATCATAGTTCAGTGAAGATAATATGAAAGATATTTGGAAGTCCATGAACCAAAATATACGTATAACAGCTGATAGAGAACAAGTAAGATGCTGAGTAAAAGCATGAATTGATTAACTGAGCAAAGATTTGCAGCGTAATGAATATGGGAACGACGCTTTCTCTTAAAATTGTGATGCCAAACATGATCCACCAATCAACAAAATCATATTTTCGGAAAAAATATCTAGAAGAAACGGCAAACAGAATATCGACGGATCGTGGCAAAAACCAGTACACAGAGAAAAAAAAAGACAAAACAAGAACATGAGTCAGAAATAAGGCACGGAAATAAAAGCACGACATTCAAAACTAAGGCACTTATAGTGTTGAATGAGGTTTCTGATATATAGAGAAAGATACTATATATGTAGCTTAAGTAGAGATTCTCAAGCACTTTCAATTGAAAGCTTCCATCATATCGAGTCTAACTGTACTTTGAGGATAAAACAAATTAGAACATTTGAGTAGTAGTTGCTGCCTTTATATCACAAGTATACAGTAGAATATCCAAAGAGTAATTACGCCTTAAGGAAATGAAACACTAGTTTATTTTTGGGGATATAATTTACAAATGTTGTAATTGATCAGTAACTATTGCTAAATTAAGGCAACCAACAAAACAAAATGCAATCAGAAAAAAATCCTCCTTCGATCAGAGACCCGGGAAGCAGGCAAAAATGTATTCAGCAAGCAAAACAGAATGCTGCTATAATTAATAAGTTCTTAAACGAGTCCATGCAATATATCAGACATGTTGTCAACGAGTGTGATGTTTTTTTTCAAGTAGGGCCAAGGTTCAAGATATAGAATTTCCCGTAAAAGCAGAAAAAATATCTCTTATTTTTAATTTTGGTCCAGTGTGAGAAACTATTTCTTCCATTTAATAAAAGATCAAACTGACTGAAAAAGAACTTGCTATTTGTAGTAGAGCATGCAGTTGCAACGTCAAATCAATCATGGAGAATATGCTGGTCACAACTGTGACGTCAAATAAATCGCAACGTCAGTTGTGACATTAACCCGTGTACGAAAGCCTAATGCGACCTGGTCTTTGGTTTTATTTATTCTAACAAGGTTAAATATTTTTGCATATTGATAATATTTTCTAAGTCATCTATCACTTTGAAATGCATTGAATAGGCAATGTACGATTTTTTTTTATCAATTTCAAATTATATTTTGATTTATTTCTAGGCATATGCATATAGTAAATAGAGAATGAAGGAAAGCTGTAGAGAGATCATTTTCCAGCCAAACTTTCTAGAAAAAATTTCTCGTTTATCGAAATTTCTTACATGGATTTTGCTATGTTGTACTTATAGTAAAGCCTTTCAAAACAAAAGGCAAGAGTTTTCATTCTAATATCAAACTTTCTTAACCTCATATTGACTTGTTTTACTTTTTATTTTGTAGATACCAACTGGAATGTCTAATAATTATCCCTCAAATTTCCTTAAAAACCACCCATTTGTGATGTACAATAACCATCACCATATTTCTGCATACTTCGTCAGTCCATGTAAGTAATATTTATGTGCTTTATTAATTTAAAGATAATCGATAGATTTTGAATGACAACTTGAACAAAGCCAAATATGTTCACATCGCGTTGCAGAAAGAAATACACATCTTCTTAAGTTGCTTATTATTATAACTTTTTTATGCTGCATCTTTGAATGAAATGCCTTATGATACATTTTTAAAATCTACCACAATTTTAACGGAACTGACTATATAGCATTTTCAGGTGTAACTATGTAAGCGTACTTTCTTTCCAGCGTGCAGAATTTCCGAATATATAAACAACCTATTTTTTTTTCTACCTTGACGTTTATTCCGTCATGGTCAGTACTCCATTGTGATTGGTAAATTAGATGTTGTGGATATTCTACCCTAGTGCATTAATCCAAAAGGAAAGAATGCACTGCCGGAATAAATCCCTTGTTACAACTACAGGCAAGAGTAGTTATATAACTTTGTTACTGAAGACAAAGAGAAGATACCCCCAAAAAAGTGTAACTTAAGACAGATACAGAATAATAATATCAGCAATAAAAAAAAGAACCCAAACCAATCGCAACATGAAAAGGGTGAACTAAAGACAAATGTAGTATTTTTGTAATGCCGACCAAGCAAGTCTAAATGAAGTCCAATGTATTGCGACATCAGGAATCAAAATCACACACCCCTGATATGAAAAGGCATTTGTAACGAAGAGAAAACTTATACTGAACTAAGGCAAGGAAAAATCATACAAAATGAAAAGAATCCTTCAACTAAATTTAAAAACTCGAAATATATGATAAATTACGCAATTTATTATCACAAAGAAATATCGACTTTACTCCATATCCTTTCATTCATTATTTGACAAAACAATTTCTTTTTCAAGTACCTGTATGTTTATGGGTAATGACAATACTTTTCACAAGAATCGTTCTTTTTGTTGTAAATCATTTGTTTATAAGTAATTTGAACAAAGTAATCTCTGTTTTCAGCAATAGTCTGTGGTTCTGGTAGATCTACGGCACAGTTCCAAAAAGAAGGTTTAGGAACTGAACTGTACATTCAAAATGGAACTGATGCTGTGGCACATTCCATTAAAATACCACACAATGAAGCTGATGTTAAAAATACCATGTGGACTCGAGGAAAATGTTTTGCGTCTATGGGTAAGCTTTTATTTAGATAAGTGAAAAAGTTAGACTTTTTGTATTTTTATTTAATTTGCACTGACGTCACTAACTTTAATCGAAGTGAAGTGTAACAAGATCCTTAAGTATATTATAAGAAGCATATATGAATTGTTAAATGAGGATATTTCTTAAATTCTTGTTATGGGCGTCATGTGACTGTCAATTTTAGATGTCAAGTATTGTTTCAAAACTTGGTTAGATATGTTTTATGTTAATATAGCAAAGATAACAGGAAACATCTAAAATGACCGAAAATTATAATCACATGTGTCCATCATTGGTGCATTAGCGAGGATAAATTATGTGAACTTCTGTTTCAGGTGTACATTATTGGTTCAATATTCGCAAAGATATGTCATGTGACTTCTTCTACCCTGTATTCCTTTTGTATAATGGTGGAGTACTCGATGCATTTGGTTGGGCATTCCAGGCAGATTTAACATCAAAACGAGTTGAACATCCTCCAAAAGCAACCATTTCGGTATGTTTATAAATGATAATGAAGCATCTCCCTTGAAGATGTCTATATTTTGATTAAACACGTCTTTCGAGGAAATATATGATGTCAGATATTAAAGGTAGTATGAAAACAACCAAAAAGTTGATTAAAATCGCATTTAAAATTGTGAAAGTAATAATTTTGTCCTGAATGATGTATTTAAAGTCTTTGCTATTATCAGATTTGATATTTGAGCAGAAATATCTTCAGTTACATATATTAGAATGCATTAAAATAAAGCGCATACTTCAAAGTGTTTTTATCTTTTCCTGGATAAGAACTCTCCCATCAAATGGAGGTACACCGCTTATCACTCGTACTGTTGGCTATCAGGTCAATACACAACTTTAACCCCGAATACATTTTAATTAAAACATCACAGTAAACAATATCCTAGTAATCTTTATATGAACAGTTTTATGAACTGTGTTTAGAATATGTTGTGTTGATAACCGGAACTGTTTCATTGTATTTAAATGCCGAAACAGAAGAGCGGACCTAATTATTTTTCGAAAAGACTTATAGCAGTAAGCTGATAAAAACGCAGTAAAACTCTTTGAGTTGACATTGAAGTTATAATCGTAAGTGTCTTTACCGAGAAAACGTCGCTGCTTCTTTTGACAATAAAACCAATCGTATAAAGTAACAACATGTGTTTTGTGAACACTTAGGGGCCGACCATTTAACCTGAAGGGGGGGGGTATGTTTTTTTTCTGGACAGAAATTTTTTTTCGCGCAAAGCGCGAGAAAAATTATTTATTTTATGCACGTGTATCAACATAATATTTTTTGCAAAATTAACATTATTTTTTTGGGGCAAAAAGCCTCCCTCAGAAAGTTTTTTTTCATCATTTTGGCAGCCAAAATATTTTTTTCACTTAAAATCAGATCCAAAATATTTTTTTAGAAAAAAAACCATAGCCCCTCCCCTTTCAAGTTAAATGGTCGGTCCTTTATGTCCCCTTGTATAGCAGTTAAGAAGGAACCTTTATAATGAATGCCTCTGACTTTATAATTTCCTGCATCATCGGCAAAATTAAAACACAATACATACAAACCTAAAATGTAAAAACCCTTTTACTTACCATTAAAAAATATACCAATGTTAAAATTATAAATTAAGAAATTTTAATGAATGATATAAATATTCAACGATCGTTTTATTAAAATTTACAGGGTGCAAATCCTGTATATTTTCAGAAACATTTTCTCATATATCTTTATATCAAATAGACTTTTCCACAATTGTCTTAATCAAGGAAAAAGTCATGATACATGTACAATGTCATTGAAATATTGCTTCACATAGGATCAAACTGTTAGGTTTGGCAAAGGGTGATAAATCAAACGAAGAGTAAATGAACAAACCATAATTTCACATTTGTGTTATACAATACTAATAACAAAATACCGAATTTACTGTTAATTTATTTTCTGCATATGCGCATTTCGACAATTTATGTTACATCAGTGCCGATAGACCCAAAGCAATTGGAAGTCCATTAACCGAAACGTGTAAAAGCTGATAAAGAACAAATAACAAAAAGGATCTAAATAGAATTGCCAAAATTCAGCTAAGGACAGAGCTATGCATGAGGGAGATNAAATTAAAACACAATACATACAAACCTAAAATGTAAAAACCCTTTTACTTACCATTAAAAAATATACCAATGTTAAAATTATAAATTAAGAAATTTTAATGAATGATATAAATATTCAACGATCGTTTTATTAAATTGGAAGTCCATTAACCGAAACGTGTAAAAGCTGATAAAGAACAAATAACAAAAAGGATCTAAATAGAATTGCCAAAATTCAGCTAAGGACAGAGCTATGCATGAGGGAGATAGTCCTATGGGACCGACTTCTTTGAGCCACATCTCATCAAAAGCCATAGAAAATGGAAAGAATTTGTTTTATGAGTTATAGAAGTTATAGAAATGACGTTTCTTATCTTTCTTCCTAAATTTGTCTTGCAACAAAAAATCGCCTATCTTTGAGAAAATAACCGATTACGGAGATCATTTCGGTTCCGGAGCTTATAAGCTTTCACAAATGCTCAATACTATTAGTTCTTAATTTTTTTATTATTGGGAACAGCTACCAGGCCTTAATTGTCTTGAAAATATAATAACTACCCGCAAAAGACAGTGTAAATCTTTCTTCTGACGCACTGCATAATTTTTCAAAACAAAACAGGGGGTAAAAAGAAAGGGATTGTGAATACACTGGCAATGTTTGACCCAGATTATCTCCCCTACCTTATGGATGGTTTGACAAAAATACATGCGTTAAACCTACTTCAATTATTAAAAGCTAACATAAAAGTAGTTCGCTTAAACTAAATTTTATAAATTTAAAAAAAGGAAAAAGTTTTATAACAGTATTTAAAAAAAATTGCAAATGTACATTATCAAAAAATACCAATTGAACTTAATTTACAGAAGATATCATAAATGTTTAAATGCACCATTTCCGCAGCTAAAATGACTAAGTTCAACAATTTGTGAAATTGGAATGGAGCATTGAACCATTCCAACATTATAATACAGAAAATGAAATAGAGATAAGCAAATTTATCAAGGAACATTTCTCACAACCAGCAGATTTCCTGGCCTGTTTTCAATAAATATAAAATACAATATTGATGGTTAATTGTTGTAACTTTGGATAAAGGTTACTTTTCTCAGTTCAAAAAAGCAGTATACATTCTGATGTAAGACAAAATTACTTTGTAGCTTTTCATATTGTTTACACATTAATCATGATTACTCTATATATGATATGAAATACAAATGCACCAAATATGTAGTGGATTTTCAACCAAAAACTTATCTTTTTTTTTTAAATATTTTTGTTAAATCTATAGTAGACTCCATAGTACAACTGAAAACAAATAACTAAATACCGAAGTTACTGTGAATTTATTTTCTGCATAACTAATGTCTGTTCAGTGCAGATAAAATCTAAACGTTTGGAAGACCAGAAAATCAACGATATTTAAAAACTGACAGAGAGCAAATAACCAATATGATCTAAATTTAAAGCCAAAATCTGCAAAGGACAGAGCTTTGCATGAGGGAGATACTCCTTAGTTTTCAACAAAATTTACAAAAATTTAGATATTGTAATGTTTGAAATATAATCGGCTTTCGGGTCAGCACCGAGGTACTGACTACTGGGCTGGTGAATACCCTTGGGGACTAACAGTCCACCGGCAGTAGCATCGACCCAGTGGTAACAAATAACTTAATACCGAAGTTAATGTGAACAAATGAGATTCTGTGATTATCTTTGTGAATTGTTTAAAATGAGCTTGTGCCAAAAGAGGAAAATCAACTTTAAATTATGCATTCTGTTCTGAAACGCTAACCTACAAAAAAGAAAAAAAAAGAAAACAACCACAAACAAATAACAAAACAAGCAATTCATAAACTGTACTTTAAAATGAGTTTATATAGGAAAAAGAGGAATCCACTTTAAATCATTTCATTGTCTACTGGGCCCCCTTAAAAATGAACTGTAAGACAAGGATGCACTGCTAAAAATTTACCTAAGTAAATTGGACATGAAATTAGTTCCCTGTTACTGAATTGTGATAGAATCAGGAAGTACTGTTACAGATGATTGCTTAATAAATATTACTGATGATTGAGTAACATACCTAAAAAAAAACTACCAAAAGTGGTTGATGCATAAAATGTAGGTCATATAAAAGTATCAATGAATTAGGAAGTACTAACCATGATGATTAATTGATAAAGCATAATTGTAATGTCATGTGTAAGTTGTTAAGAAATGGACCTAAACCCAAACATTTAACATAATCATTTAAGCGTAAAAGGTATGTCAAAGTTACCAGTTGTCGTAGCATGGGATAGTTCTTATAAAGGTGATTTGGACTTCTCCCGAGGGAACCGTTTTCCTATAGCCCTTTCCAAAAAGTGTTGCTGTCAAGTGGTGGTACAAAACTCTTGACTTCGGGTTATCACCATACGTATACAGCATGTGGAAATGTTAAATATATTAAAATAAAATGTATCGTATAAAAACTATAAATAAAAATCTAAATTAGGAAATTTAGGACCGTTATATCTATAAATTATCATATTTAACAAATATTTATATTTTTTAACATGATTAAGTACAAATATCAAAAAGATGTTATCAAAAATGTAATAATCAGTGGTAAATTTTTTGGTCAATTTTAAAAACCCAGAATTTAAAGAAAGATAACTTCATATAGCCGATTCTACCACATCTAAATGCCGAAACTGAGGTGCGGACCATCTAATTTTGAAAAGGCCTATAGTGTTGTCTGGCGCGTATAGTACACAAGCCAACGGTGGAGTGCACTATACGCACCAAACAACACTATAGGAAAGCGTTTCCTAAGGGAGAAGCTCATAATTTGTTTAGTACATAATAGAAAAAACAAACAAATTGGAAAAAGCCAAATTATAGTAAACTGGAAATCACCACCCTTAAGTATAGTATCCCATTGTCCAAGTGAACAAACAAATATACTAACGTCAGATTATCCAATGAAATCATAGGATTTTTTACCTGTTATGTATTAAAACATCACAGTGATATGTTGCGTTGTTATTGAGAAATGAAATGACACGCAAAATTTAACAAAAAACACTCAAGCATAAAATATAGATCAAAGCAAATAAATGATCAATGATATAGATAACAGCAGGCAGGGGTTCAGGTCCAGCCGAAGACCTTGCTGGATTTTCCGATGTTGACAGATTTAAATCACCGTTGGCATTCGGAATCATATATTCTACCTTTGCAGCTAAACTTACCTACATATCATCATTCATATTGTATAGAGCTGTTTGCAACATTATTATCTATATAAATGATTTGGATAGTACTGATCAAGGTGATTAATTTAATGAGACATCATTTTCTATGTGTAATTGTTAAAATATGGACTTAAAAACAAAATTTTATCAATTTTTTTTCAAGCCTAAAATGTAGGTTATGGATACCCAGTTTTTGATGAAATAGGTAGTTCTGTTTTAGATGAATGTTAAAGTGAAATATTATGCTGTTACAATACAAAGTAGTTGACAAAACTTAAGCAAAGTCATAGTTCAAATCATAAAATGTAGGTCAATTTTAAGTCACTAAATTGTCAATCATCAACAATCATCAAAGCAATTAATTTGATGAAATATCATTGTCTTATTAAGTTTAGTTTTTGAGAAATGGACTTAAACACATTTCACTTAAGCTCAAATCTTAGCAGGACATTCGTGGGCGGGGAATAAAAATGACAGGATATGTCTCGTATGCTAAAAGCAGATTTAAGATTTAAGATTAAGATTTTTAAGATTTATTAGTCAACGCTCAGACACATACAGTGTAACATGAGGACATTATAATAAGTACAATCATATGACGGAATGAACATGTTTAACAGTTTAACAAAGAAAGAATAGAGTACAATGAAAATACAATAATACAAAAATATTACCATGCAAGAACTAGACATAATAATATGATATTAACAAAGGTAAAATAAGAACATGTTTTCGACAGTATATTGACTAGTCTAATTTTAAATATAGATGTTGGAAACAAAANACTTATAAAGTCAAAATTTATTAGACTTGAGTAAGTCAGTGTGAGTCAATTTTTTGGTGTTTATTCCTCTTTATCAAATAAATCTGTTTAACCCTACCACTGGCTTTTGCTTTTAACCCTACCACTGGCTTTTGCTTTTAACCCTACCACTGGCTTTAGCTAGTATATTCAATTTCAACAGATAGTCACATGCAAAGGTTAAGGCCAATAGGTCGAATATTCTGATTGCAACTAAACGATCTTATCACTTCTTTTTCACAATTTTTGGATAATAGCTTTCCATATTATTCAATTCTCAATATGCTATTGAGAGATACTCCGGGCAATAGTTGTAGAGCATAACCATATATACAGTTAATTATGCAATTTTGGGTAGTTTTATGACTATGAAGCCATTCATCGATGTCACTGCTTCTCGAGACTATTCACCAGCCAAGAAGTAAGACTTGTCTGACATGAAAATTTTACTTGCGTTTTAAAGAAATCGACTGTTTTTATCATAATTCTAGCCCCTTAAAATGCTTAGGTTTCATTCCGTGTATTGAGCTGGGTTGACTTCTTTGGCCTCAGTCCTATTGTGATATTTTAAGGTAATGAGTACTTCTTTGTTGCATTTTTTTATGGCTTTCCGTATTATTAAATGAGAGGTAACTCCTTGAAACACGTGTACAGCAAAACAAAAGTTACTGTTATTATGCAACATGGATATTTTTGTATTGATCCACAAGGAACACACATGTGAAATATAAAGTCCCTTTCATTTTCTTTGAAGAGTCGTTCACATGCCAAGGTCAAATTCGTGGTCATGGGGACAAATATTCTGGGATATTTCCACGATAAATACACATGCAAAATATAAAAGGCCTTATCATTACCATTCGAAAGATATACTCTGACTGTGTTATAGTTTTATTGCAGACAAACAACCATCCGAATCGACATTTATACTTTGATATCAGTCTTAGATTTTATATTTTGTATATACCTTGTTATTATATTTGCAGGCATTCATGAGTCCTCCACCAGATTGTATCTATAACGCTGGTGCCCTGTCTACACTACACATCTACATGACGAATCATCCTGAAAGAGATCTGTGTTAGAAACTTGTTGTATACATATAAATAAAACAAGGAGATAATAAATGAATTTTTGTTTTCTTTAGTGACAAGCAACATTACTTGTGTCTTAATTTACCCAGACAACGGAGATCTGAGTAAAGTATCGAACGAAAATGAGATTTTGCACACAGAGTCCAAGTAAGCAGAACTCCAGAACTGTATCATTAGAAGGAGTTAAATTCACATTCCATTAGAGAGTTTATTCATTGTATTTTGAATGCACCACCAGGCCTTCAACGATGAGCTTTTCTCATACCTCATAGAAGTTCAATACGGCTGCAAGCACCGGTCTGGTTGGAATTCATTACTAAATATCGAACAACGGTAATCTCATGTTTATTATTCTTCATGAATGCGGGGTCAACAACAAACATAAAATATTTGACCCGACTTACAGATACAACTACAACATATAAACGGACACAGGGCACTCATAGAGTTCGTTAAAAGATTGCTTTAATAAGATATTTAAATGTTGGCACTATAAACAGGTTGTCAGGATATCATTCGGAAATTACAAAAGAAAAAAAAATAAAATGAAAAATTTTAAAGTATGATAGTGTATCCAAATGAGAATTTCTTTGAAGAACAAGTAATATATAGAGTACACATCTCTTGCACGGGGAATCTTTTTATGGATTCCACACTAAACTAAATTAATGAAGAAAAGATAACAGGAAACACTTACGATGGCCGAACATTACAATCACATGCCACAACCCACCAGGGAACTGCACAAGAAAAACAATAAAATGGCAAAAGACAAACATAGACAACGATAGGAACTCGAGATAGCCGGACTTGGTACCGGCACTAGCAACAGCCAGCGGCAGGATTAAACCGGTTTATTGGTACCCAAACCTCCCCTTTCTTTATCCCGTTTCCCTATAGTATAATATACATACAAATAATATTCAATACAGGTAGACCACTAACTCCAAGACCACATCTTGAAAAGGAAAGAATAAGACAAAACGTAATTTAGAATGATGGGCCAAGGAGTGCTCGCCGCTAAACTGTCGGCTAGCCCAAGAAGCCTTGTCTGCTGGTAAAACACTGTCGCACTACGGAATAATAATCAAATTTAAAACTTCCCGAAGGGTTTTGTAAAGAATCATCATGGATTTCAGTAGACATCGACAGTATCAGTGAGAGGCCAGTATAATTGTAAAATCTTCAGGTCATTGGATCCAAAAGCCAATTTAACGGAATTAAGAAGAACATCGGGTCAATATCCCCTATTACGTAAAGAATGTAAGTTACGTCACAGTTTTTCTGGATTTTTTATCCGTTTTTTTTACATTTTTAACAACATTTCCGTAAAACTAAGGGTGAGTCACTGAGTGTAGAACAGACGCGTGCGAATCGTACCAGTTGAGGTATATACACCCCGTATGATGGAGCTACAGGAACGTCGACACCAAGAAAATGGGAATAAGTAATAGTGAAATCAAAATCATCCCTTTTATCATAAATTTCAGTTTTAATTTTTCCAGAATCAACGATGATAGTTAGATCGAGAAATGGACAGTATTTAGAATCGTTGTTTGCTTTATTAAGTTTCAGTTCTTGTGGGTAAATGAGGTCGACATGGTTAAAAACTTGGGATTGTCAACAGTACGGATATCGTCGATATACCTTTATCTTAAAAATACAAGAATGCAAAAAAGTTGCATAATAAATAGTAAATTTTGTTGTGTTGTACACGTGTTTCAAGGAGTAACCTCTCATCAGCAGCATAAGAATAAAATAATATGGAAAGCCATAATCCAAAATATAGTAAGAAAAGAAGTACTCATTCCCCAAAATACCAAAATAGGAAGCCTAATGCAGTACTAAGGACATCTACATAAACAATGCAAGGTTATGGAGCAAATGCACAAGAGGCAATGTCATGAAAAACAATCAATAGAAATTGTTTATCATCCATAACGCCGCCATGTATCTCTTTCGTAGCATTAGCTACCGACTCTCCGGTCAGCAGATTGGGCACCTCAACAATCCCGGAAACTCCCAAAGTAGATCATATCTTTGGATTGCGAGTGGAGGACGGCGCCATCGTGAAGGACTGACTTTCGATGAAATTCTCCAGGAGTATCAGGTTCACGAATACGAATATCAAGCCGTGGCTCAGCTGAATAATGCCGGTATGGAGATCTGCACAGTTATCATCTTTGTTATTATCTATGTTTCGATTTTGCAATTATTACCAAAACTGTATTTATCATTGAACAGCTGTTGATGGCTCATGAATTTCACTTCTTTTAAGTATTCCTCTTTTTTCGAATTCTACATTTGTAGTTTCTCTAATGTTTTACATGTAAATCATGAGTGACCATACATAACCGAGAAATGACAGACATACATTCATACATGACAGCTTTGTACATTTGTATTATGTCTCCCATCTTTTTATACATCTATTTTTAGGGAAGATCTACAGTCATGTAGGTTTTTTTTTGTCTTTGCTTTCTATCTTCCGTTCGTCCGTACATCTGAAAATTTGTGGGAGCAACTACTCTTGCACCTGTGATCCCACTGCAATAGAATTTCACAGTATAAGTGAGCAAAATGCCTAGTTGTGCATGTTTTGATGTCAGAGTGTTCGGTCCTTTCCACTGAGTTATGCCCCTTTTTACTTCAAATTTTATTGAATTAAGTTTGTGGATGCTACATTCCCGACATCTTTGATCCGATTAAGGGATTGGTAAACACCATGTCTAGTTGTGCATTTTATGATGCCAGAATTCCCTGCTCTTTTTTTTTACAGATTTATGGCCTTTAAATTTAGTTTGTGGGTGCTACTTCTCCTATATATTTGATATGACTGCAACCAAACATGATTGTTGAACACTATGCTTACTTGTGCATTTTTGTGATGTAAAAATTAAAGAAAGATAATTTCTTGGCGCTATTTCTCCTACATCTCTGATATGATTGCATCCAAACTTGAAAGGATTTATAAACACAATGATCAGATATGCATATTGTGGTGTCAGAATTCTTCACTTTGACCTTTTCCAAAAAATTACGGCCTTTTTCACTTCAATTTACTTAAAGTTAGGTTGTTTGCACTGCCTCTCCTACATCTTTGACCTAATTCCAACCAAACTCAACAATACTATTCAACACAATGCTAAGTTATGCATATTGTGTTGTAGTTCTGTCTCTCAACCACTGCTCTGGTAAACAAAATCTAACTAATACCCTAATAATGTAACAATTTTGAAACTGCTAAGTAAACCATTTTGTCCTTTTTACAAAGAGTTATGGCCCCTTTTTGTTTAAAATTCAGTTAAAATTGGCTTGTCGACGCTCTATTAACTACACCTCCATCTTTGATCGGATTGTAAAAAAATTTTACAGGGTTGTTGATCACAATGCCGTGTTCTGCATACTGTTTTCTTCGAATACGTTGTCCATTTTTGCATAAATTATGGTTCTTTTGTCTTAAATTTCAGGTTTAGCACGTGTTAGGGACATTCGTTTTTTTAATATGGTAAAGCTATATTTGTTACCTGACGACAAATTAAAGGTTACACTACCAATGTCAGATGACAAAAATACCAATGTTGCATAATGACAGTAATTTTTGTTAAGAAATATTGCTTGAATTTTGAAGTTTATGATTTTTTTTACACATTCAAGCAAAATTTGGGAGACGAAATATACAGCAGTATAGATAGCAGAATGCAAAAACCACTAACTAAAGGAAACACGAAACTGTTCAGTATCATATATCAATTTTACGTTTATTTCAATAAAACAGAAATTCTTCTTATATTTGCCACCGAAAGTTGTAATTAATAATACTTTCTCTGTCTATACAGACAGATTTCTGATGAAACCGTGTATAAATCATAGGGTTGTAATTTACATAAGATTTGACAACGATATCCATTTGAAGCACCCTATGCTCATTTCAAACTAGTCATGGCAACACGGGATAATGATACCGCCTGATGTTCAGATGATACGAGGTTTTTTCTCTGAACTGTTACTGATATGTGAATACTTGAACTTTAATTCAAATTTATAATTTTTGGACTCATCGATATTATGGAAAATTTCCTAAATAACTAACAATATCGTCAGTAAGGCATTTACACTTGTTCTGTGAGCTATCATTCTTTTGATATGATTTTTTTGTCGTCGACTTCAAAAGAATGTTTAATGAGTTTTGTGTCAAGTGTTGACCATACAGTCAAGAATATAGTCTTTTACAATCTTCCTTTCTCACAAAAACTATTAATGCTGATGGAGTGCTTCAAAATTGTTTAGCAGGTACAATCTTCCTTTTTCACAAAAAACTATTGTTGCTGATGAAGTGCTTCAAAATTGTTTGGCAGGTCAAGACAAACTTTATTAGTTAAACTGTAAATTTTCCAGGCCTTGGATAGTGAACATTCTGACTTCAAGTATATTTTGTTCTCGAAATAAAAACTGTAATAGACAGCTGTTCAAGCTTTATTTGAAAAAATAACAAGAAACAGCTGCATTTTATTTCGTCAAAATGGCTGCATTGTAATGCATGGGAACATTTAAAATAAACAAAATATTCCCAAAGATACTGAGATTGTATTCATTAAGGTATCCCCTCTTTCAGCTTGGACTCTATGACTTGCTTTCGTCAAAAATTAGAAACCACAAAAGAAGTACAGTCTGATAAAACTTACTGACAGAAAAAGTATGAAATGTCAATGTCTTTGTTCGTTATATTAGAGCTTTACTTCAAGGTAGATCTCTGTCAGCTCTGATTGGAATCTTATGTTTTGATTTAAATGCTTTTTAAACTTTTATTTGCACTGAAGAGACAAAAGTGGTCGAAATAGCCATGCTTTAGAACTAAAGGTAACTGCAGCCTCGATATATGTGTGTTTAGTACACAAAGGCCGAGGTCCTTCGAAGAATACATTATTTTCAGCATGATTGCCGGACAAGTGACCTTCCATTTCATCTTAATTCCTCAGAAGAATTATGACGGTCCTTCATGATCGATTCTTTTAGCAGCGGTGCTGTATATAGCTATAACGCAGTTTTGAACTATCTACTAGCACACTTTAAGATAACTAAGTCTTCCTGTCCTTGCTATAATTCTGTGACATGACACTACTTTATATTTGTTATCTTGATAGCGGAGATTACAACCTTTGAATGTTCTTTTGGTTCAGTCGTGACCTTAAAAGAACATAAACAGTATGATTGGTTCTCTGCACCTAATTTCTTTGGCACTTTTTTTCATCCCTTGTACAGGAATTTTATTTCCCCACAGTAAGTACAGATATTAATTTAAAAAATTATGAAACTAAAATAAACAGTTATTTTTTTTATGTACTCAGTAGTAAATTAACAAAAAGGTACTGTTTACAAACTGACCATTGCAAGCATAGTCAAATAAATGAGTTAGAAATCGTATTGTATTAGATACTATCTGTTCTAACTCTTGACTGGCTTACTCACATACAATCACTCAAAATACTAATTATTTGTAAATCTTAACATAATTCTTTTTTAGTTCATCCCTTTAATTGCTAGTTTGGCAATAATTAAAATAATACATCAAAATTCTGATTTTTCAACCTATATTAACTATGTATTCTAATATTTACATCGACATTTTTTAAAAGAGGGTAGCAACATAAACCTTTTTCGTAAAATCTTTTTTTTTTTTGTTTTTAATACTGTAGTAGATATTATTTGATTCTAATTCTGTTGATGAGAGGTTACTCCTTGAAACACGTGTACAGCATAACGGAATTTACTGTTTTTATGCAACTTGGGTATTTTATGTATTTTGAAACCATTGCCCAATAGTTAGACTTGTCTGACATGAAAATTGTACCTTGCGTTTTATAGGAATTTACTGTTTTTATCAAAATTCTAACCACTTAAAAATACTGAGGCTTCATTCCGTGTATGGCACTCGGTAGATGTCCTTGGTACTGGATTTCTTTTTTTTTTTATACTATTTTTTGAGTAAGACTTCCCATATTATTTGCTGCTGATGAGATGTTACTCCTTGAAACACGTGTACAGCATAACCTAATTTACTGTTTTTTAATGCAATTTGGGTATTTTTTCTTCAATTTGTATGAAATGAAAATTCAAACAAATTAAAAAAAAAATTTTTCTCAATCTTAAAAATAAGAAGTTAAAAAAGATGTAGGTTTTACAATGACTTTGCGATAGCATTAATGTCATTTTTGTGTGCCACTAACTTTCAAAGCACTAAAATATCTTATTTTTTAAACCATTTTTCACTTCTTAAAATATGCAGTACTTATTGTCCATTGTCAATCTTAACAATCTTAAAATATACGGTATTTATTGTCCATTGTCAATCTTAACAATCTTAAAATATACAGTACTTATTGTCCATTGTCAATCTTAACAATCTTAACAATCTTAAAATATACAGTACTTATTGTCCGTTGTCAACCTTAACAATCTACTAGTTCCGAAAAGCATTGCTCTACAGAAACCCGTTTGGAAACTTCTTATGTCTACTTATCAAAAACTCAAAGCCCTTTAGAATTGTCTAACAATGCAACCATTTTATGTTAAAAATATGTTAAAGCCTAAAGTAAAGTAAAAGGTGTCGGGTATGGTAGCTTTATCGATGAGATCTGGTAATTCTGTTTGAATGTAAAATGCTGACTTTTGGATGTAAATATTTTCTTACAGAAGGTGAAAAATGGGATAACCTTAGAGGTAAGAAGATGTTTACTTTTGACTTTTTTTACATAATAAAATATCATAATTTTAAAAGAAGGACACAATCTCTTTAATTGGGGGTAATAACAAAATTGTAGGAGACAGATTTATAAAAGCTTATTAGCTTGTTTCTGAATCCTAATTGTAATGTATTGTATCTATTTATTTATACTTGCTTGTTTACTGAATAAATATTGTTTACACTAATAACAAAATTACCGGACAGAATTGTCAAAAGCCAAAGTCAAAGAGGCAAAAAAAAAAAAACCAAACAAACAAAGCAGGTAGAAAAAAACAACTGGAAAAATTGTCGACCGCAATGGTCCTGACTTGGGTACAGGCATTTCAAGAGAAATGTTTGGTTAAACCGGTTTTATGGATTTAACATCATAAAGAATTTTAGTATATGTGATACCAGACAAAGACCAAATCAAGCGCATAACTAATCCTTGAATCCACCAGCAAACTATTACTTAGGTAAGAATCCGGAATGGAATCAATATTTCAACACTGATGGCAACAACAGGAAAATTTGGGCAACACAAACTGGCAGAACTGAACACAACTATTGTTAATATAAACCACCACTAAGGACGTGTAGCATCATCAGATATGGCAACTGAAGACAGAAGTAAAACTTTTGGGAAACAAAAACGAACATAAACATCAGATGTAAAACCACAAGAAAATATTGGATCATCAGATGTGGTAACCGAAGAGAACTTTAAAATTGTGGTTGTTGTT
>MJUU01062559.1:18651-32893 GCA_002080025.1 Modiolus philippinarum
TTTCTTAGCTAAATATGCCTTACTTGTATTTTGAACCATTTGGCCGATTGCCACTGCTGGTGGACCAGAGGTCCCCGAGGGTATTCACCAGTCCAATAGTCAGACTTGTCTGACATGAAAATTTTACCTTGCTAGTTATAGAAAATTACTGTTTGTATAAAAATTTCAACCACTAAAAATACTGAGGCTTCATTCCGTGTATGGAACTCGGTAGATGTCCTTGGTACAGGATTTGGCTTCCTATTTCGATATTTTTGGAAATGGGTACTTCGTTTTGGACTACTTTTGGACTACTTTTGGATTATGGCTTTCCATATGATTTGATTTTAATGCTGCTGATGAGAGGTTACTCCTTTAAACACGTGTACAGCATAACGGAATTTACTGTTTTTTATGCAACTTCGGTATTTTTTGTATTACCGACCTTGTGATAACTAGTATATGGGGCAGGGCAGGCCTACCCTTCCGGCGCACCTGATGTCACTAGATATGGAAATTTTCGCAGGGTGTTATTTTCGCGATTTTGCAAGACAAACATTTCGCGAAGGGGAATTTTTCGCAGATTTGTCTTGATCGGGAATAACGCAAACATTTCCATGTTTCCAGTATCAAACTAGTTGTCGAAAACAGTAAAATATCTTCCTGGAGTAAGTTTTTTTTCGGATTTGACGGAATAACTTAGCTTGACGACTATGGTGGTGCTGATAGCCCTATCATACTATTACGCATAGCAACAACCTGTATAAACGTGTAAAAATGTTTTCTTATAGTTGGTTTATGTTGTGTAATATATGGGTAACTCACACTTCGACGCTTGTACGCATGCGCTTGATGAACGTCGGGTACATCGGAAAATTTTGGACATGCTAAAATTTTCAATTTTCGCAAAAGTATTGTTGGTAAGTTATGCGCACGTTAGACGGATGCCAGAGGTAGAATGTTACACGCTAATTGCGATAAATATAAGTTTCTGGAACGGTATTTTTAACATGAAAAGACCACAAACCGGGCGTCTTTGTAACTTACGAGCTGCCAATCAGCAAGTGGTCTTTATTCTAAAATGGTTTAGAGTAATTGAACATTTCACAGGAATGTAATTTACTGTTTTATTTCAGCATTAGAATGATTTTGTTGATTTGAAATAAATGTGTGCTTATCTTAGGTCCTCACGCCTCCTGCAAATCTGACCGTCTTTTGGCTGAATAACAAAATACAGAAGTTGCTGTTAACTTAGGTTCTATATATTACCATTTTCGACAACTTGGTCTTTTCTGTGCAGATAAAATCACAACATCTTAAGACCATAAATCGAACATTCGAAAATCTGATAGGAATCAAATTACCAAAAAAGGTCTAATGAAAAGAATTAAGAATTCAGATATACCTGAAGAAAATTCGTCAAATACAATGCAATCTTTCACACGATGCGAAATACAAAGGAATAACAAGAAACATCTACAGTGGTTTAAAATAATGTTTGCATGCTACAACATGTAGGTATTACAAATGATGTGCACAAGTTTCGTGAGGGCTTGAAACAAGGTTATGGATAACTTTGCCGTGCGTTGAAGGTCTTTTGATCGACAATATGAAGGCACCCAAAATGAAAATTTCTGCACTTCTCTTTAGGGTTGCATCGTTTAAAAAATTCTCCAATATTGGCTAGAGCAGGGTTTGACAGTATCCTTAACATTAGTTAGTTATTTGGCTATGAATGAGACTTTTTGGTGATTTTTTTATATCAAATTCATTTGGCAAACCAAACAGATATTTCATTGCGTTATATGCAGCCATGAGTTGGGTTGATGTTATTCTTTTATGCACGCCTAGAAACAAACTAATTATTTTGACATCGATGGTGAATTTATCGGAGCAAATGCTGAACACAACATATATTTACTGATTAAATCACCAAGAAATAATAAAAATCATTTTTGGAGAATATTGTTTGGACAAATATTGTATTCCGGTGCAATACATTCGGTACCTGGCCAACATTTTTACTATAAAAATCTTGATTTTTTTCGAATGCCACTCTAAAATAAAGTTATGTTGAGAGTTATGTGATGGAAACATAATCAGATATTATCATCACAAGTCTTTCTTGATCCATTCTTTTCTATTCTGCTTAGTTTAGGCAATTTGTAACGCATTGAGAAAAATCGTTTTGGAAAAAGTGTTATAATCAACCACACAAAGATCATTTTAAATCGTGGAATAGATCCAAGCTATGGCTTGAACATGTCTATTTCATCTGAAGCTGGAAACTAAGCCATATATGCTCTAACCAACGTTAACATAAGTTATGTGTTTAATTCCGGCTACTGTAAGCTTACCTGTGTTTGATTTCAAATTTTTGACTTTTTCTTTTAAATTCTGCATTTGGTCTTCAAGTGTCCTACTTTTATTTGTAAGCAAAACGATATCCTCTGTCAGGTCTTTCTTTGTTAATGCTATAAATTACCATTGAGTCAGACAATTACTAACTAAACGTAAATTAACGTTTGAGTCTGTTTTTGAAAGGCAATTTATAACTTTGTAACTATTGTAAGAATGCTCATTTGCAAATAAAGAGATTTTTGCAGATGTGAAACTTTAGTTGAAAAAAATCTATCATATTTGTTTCTATATTGTAATTTCGATGATGAACCTTCGATCTTTAGAGTAGATTTCAAAATTAAATTATAACTGCATACTATACACAATAAATAACTATTTGTTACTGATAGTTTAATGCTTGAAGAGTTAACAATGTAATGCATAAAGGAAATTATCCAGTCTTCGGAATATTAAGATCTAAGGCGTGTTTTTTTGCTCTCTTCTCAAATACTTAAAGTCATTACTACAGAGGTTCTACGGTCGACATCACGATCTTGTGGATCGCTATGGGATATCTATTTCCCAGATAACAACAGATCTTTCCCTGTACAACTAATTTTGTTTTTCCTCTATTGGATTTGACTTAACTACCGGAGTTGACTTGTTAAACATGGCGGGTGTCTTATTAGAAGCAGGAGATGCTTAATCTACAATTATACCCGATCTAACCAAAGGTTTTTGGCGGGTCCGTGTTATTCATCTGTATGTGTGTCTTCATTTTTCATTTTTGTCCCGTTCTCAGGTGTTTTCGATGCTGTCCATGGACTGGAATAACATCCGTGCATCCCTCCCACTTATGAACCCCATCTTTATGTTTCAGTCCTTCTATATCCCTTCTTTAAAATTAAACATGTTAACATGAGCACAACCTGCACGCAATGTTTAAACAGGCCCTCTTTTTAGACCCACCAAACGAAATTTTGGAAAATTTCGTTTTTGATCAAAATTTTTATTTCAGTTGCTTCAATTTGTTGATTGGTACCTCCCATTTATGAAAAAAAATGTATAAAATGATAGCATATGGTATTAGCTCTACAAATATTCCACATAAGCACCATTTCTATACCCAATACGTTATAAAAATTGAAAAACCATACCCCTACCCCTTAGAAATGTTGACGTGAATTTTAAGATTTTTCTCGAAATTGTGAAAGCTTAGTGGTCTTTAGAAACCAGAATGTTTTTCATTTCATAATTCTTGGAAATGTTATAAATTTTAATGTCCATTCTTAAAAATTAAGCATGTTAACATAATGTTGATATGTTTCGAATGACCAAACTATCACTTTAAAAAAGACAAATAAATCACAAATTGAATATTTTCGTTTTCGACAAAGTTTTGTCTCTTTTTTGTCTCATCTTATCTATCAGTGGTTCAAATTGATAAAAAGTTGGTATAAAATGGAAGGACATAATGTTTTTTTTACAATTAGTACAAATTATGGCAATTTTGAAGTATCATAAACTTCCTACATCCCTAAAACTTATCCCTACCCTAACAAATTTACTCTAAAATTGTCATTTTTTTTGTCTATGTTCGCATGAAAATTACCAGAACACGCAAATTGTGTGTTGTATATTACAAGGTTGCATGAATTATATTGGGATTTCGTATTTTACAGCCATTTGTTAACTTAAACTCGATATCTTCCCCGAAATTGATGAAAAATGTGCATTTTCTACATTTCAGATTTGTCCAAAGTTCACTGTTAAATCGTTATACATGCAAAGTCTGGAGGATATATCTGCAGATATGCCAATTAATTGTTCTAAAGGATATATAAGTTGTCTTAAAACATTGCTTAGAAAAAAAGGAGTGTAAAATGTGATTCCGAATACCGAAAATCTTACCACTACCCCAACAAATTTTCCCCAAAATTTTCAATTTTTTATATATATTCGCATACAAATAACCAGAACACGCAAAATGTGTGTTGTATGTGACATTGTAGAATAAATTACTTTATGATTTGGTACTTTAGCAGCCATTTGTCGACTTTAACTCAATATTTTGCCCAAAATTAATGACAAACGGGAATTTTCAAAATTTCAGATTTGACCAATGTCAAATAACTAAATACCGAAGATACTGTGAATTTTGATTCTGCATATGCGCATTTCGACAACTTATGTCTCTTCAGTGCAGATAAAATCTAAACGTTTGGAAGACCATAAAGTCAAAGATGTTTAAAAACTGATAGCGAACAAATTACCAAATATGATCTAAATTGGAAGCCAAAATCAGCTAAGGACAGAGCTTTGCATGAGAAAGATATTCTTTAGTTTCAACAAAATGTACAAAAATTAGATATTGTAAGGTTCCAAATCGATTCGGTTTTCGGGTCAGCACCGAAGTACTGACTACTAGTCTGGTGAATACCTTCGGGGACTAATAGTCCACCAGCAGAAGCATCGACCCAGTGGTAACAAATAACTAAATACCGAAGTTACTGTGAATTTTGATTCTGCATATGCGCATTTCGACAACTTATGTCTCTTCAGTGCAGATAAAATCTAAACGTTTGGAAGATAATAAAGTCAAAGATGTTTAAAAACTGATAGAGAACAAATTACCAAATATGATCTAAATTGGAAGCCTAAATCAGCTAAGGACAGAGCTTTGCATGAGGAAGATACTCCTTAGTTTCAACAAAATTTACAAAAATTAGATATTGTAAGGTTCCAAATCGAATCGGCTTACGGGTCAGCACCGAAGTACTGACTACTTGGCTGGTGAATACCCTCGGGGACTAACTGTCCACCAGCAGAGGCTTCGACCCAGTGGTAACAAATAGCTAAATACCGAAGTTACTGTGAATTTTGATTCTGCATATGCGCTTTTCGACAACTTATGTCTCTTCAGTGCAGATAAAATCTAAACGTTTGGAAGACTATAAAGTCAAAGATGTTTAAAAACTGATTGAGAACAAATTACCAAATATGATCTAAATTGGAAGCCAAAATCAGCTAAGGACAGAGCTTTGCATGAGGGAGATACTCCTTAGTTTCAACAAAATTTACAAAAATTAGTTATTGTAAGGTTTCAAATCGATTCGGCTTTCGGGTCAGCACCGAAGTACTGACTACTGGGCTGGTGAATACCCTCGGGGACTAACAGTCCACCAGCAGAGGCATCGACCCAGAGGTAACAAATAACTAAATATATAGTTATATATAACGATCAAACTCAACTGTTTAATCGTTATATATAACTATAACGATTAAACTCAACTGTTTAATCGTGATATATAACTATAACGATAAAACTCAACTGTTTAATCGTTTTATATGTCAAATCCGGAGGACATATCTGTATATATGCTAATTAATTGTTCTAAGGGATAAATTATTTGTCTGAAAACAGTGTTTAGAAAATCAAGGAGTATTCAATGTGACTCTGAATACCGAAAATCTTACCCCTTCCCCAACAAATTTTCCCTAAAATTGTCAGTTTTATGTTTTTTCCGCATAAAAATAGCCAGAACACGTATAATGTGTCTTATATATGACAATGTTGCGTGAATAACATCATGATTTTGGATTCTAACAGCCATTTGTCGACTTAAACTTAATATTCTGCCCAAAATTGATGAAAAATGGGAATTTTCTGTATTTCAGATTTGTCCAACGTTCACTGTGAAATCGTTATATATGTCAAATTTGGAGGATATATATGAAAATATGCCATTTAATTGTTTTTGCGAATCTTTACTTGTTTAGAAAAACAAGGAGTGTTTGATGTGACTTTAAGGGGGAAGACCTGGGGAACCCTAAAATTTTCCACTCGTTTATTTTTTTTTAATATTTTCAGTATTAAAAACAACACATGTTCATGTCAACTCTCAGCAGTTTTCAACAATTTTTACCGTCCCGTTTTATGTATAGTGGTCATCAAAGATACCCTGTTTCCTCATATTATTTTGTCCGTTCAGGACTTGATTTTGGTGTATAAAATTGGCTCTAATTAAATCTGTATTTGATTTAAAATTATTTCAAATGCAAAATTCTGTAGTTTAGACACGCGTGAAAGTACGCATAAATAATGATAGTAAATTTAGATAGCTTGAACTGAAATACATGGGTGTTCTGAATAGCATAGGCTGAAATTTTTACTCTATTTTGATCACTATTAAACCCTTCTTGTGAAAAATTCTGTCGTTTAATTTTTTCCAAAAACTTAACATAGAAAGAAAATTAGTATATGTAAGATATATTAAAATGTTAGAAAATTCTACTGACCCATTTTTCCTCAATGAAGAATAAAGTGAGTAAAAATCAATAAAATTGCTGAACCTGTGCTTTACAATTTTAAAATTTTGATTATACGACAAAGATTTAATACATTTATCCTTCTCCTATAGCTTCGCAGTGGGAAATAGTTGTAATGATTCTTTTTGTTTGTGTAAATAAGAAAAAAGTGAAAAACAGAGTTATCTCCTCCTATCCCAGGTCCAACCCCCTAAATACCAAAATTCTTACACCTACACCATCAAATTCACCATAAAATAGGCAATGTTTTGTCTACATTCGCCTAGAATCACCAAAGCACGTAAAGGCTGAATGCATATAGAAATGTTGCATTAATTTTATCATGATTTGTCATTTTGAATCCCACTTGTCAGATTAAACTCAATATTTTGTACAAAATTTATGAAAAATGGGAATTTTCAGCATTTCAGATGTGTCCGAAATTCACTTTTAAATAGTTATATGTGGCAAATCTGGAGGATTTATCTGCAGGAATGCCAATTCATTGTTCTAACCATTATATAAGTTATCATAAAACAATGTTTAGAAAAACCAAGAGTGTTCAATGTAACTGTACATACCGACAATTTTACCCCTATCCAAAAAATATGCCTGTCTGTACATATAAATGAACAAAACATACTAATATTTTTACTTTCGTTCAAAAAAATGCATTTGATATATCGCAATTTGCAATTCTAACACAGAAAATATGGGTAAAACTGAATACTTTTGGCAATTTTCGAGAAAAACGGGAGTTTTCGGCATTTCGGAATTTTGAAAATTTCAAAGTTCAATTGTTGTATATATGCCCATATTCCACGCGCATGATCTTATTTGTTAAATATGGGAGTCTCTGTGCATTTTTGTGTTTGGAATGACATGTTACTGGGCCTTTATACAATGTTAAAGATTTTCAAGCTGAATTAAAAGACATGAATTGTGTTGAAAAAGATTTTTAATTGGGGGGATGGGTAATATGTTTGCAATTTATGTGAATTTGTTAGTCTGAAATGTTAAAAATCATACTTTCTAATAGCTTAGATATAATGAAATAATATTTTATCAACATTTATACGTTATATGCCAAATTCCTTAAGTGTTTACATCTCTAAGTAAAAACAGCAAGTATTCTGAAAACGGAAAAATTCCCAATTTTCATAAAAATTCGAACAGAAGGACCAAAACAGACCCTTAAAAAGTTTGAATCTAAAATGTACTTACATAGGCTTCTGCATGCCAGCCTTAGTGAAATCCACACAATAATTTGCACTGGAAATTATCTTTTTATCATTTAGATCCTGGGTGTTTTAAATTTTCCCTTAGTTTTAAGGGGGAGGGGTGCAAATTTTGGCATTTCTGTTCCCAATATAAGTTTGACTCAAAATTTGTTCACATAACTTGTTGCTTACATATCATTGATCATTATTGTATTGGCAATTATTAGATATACTTGTATATTCGTATTTGCACGATCCAGAAGTCGAAATTGTGAAAATATTTAAAATTCCGAAAATTTCCATTTTTCAAATATTTTACACCGAAAATCAAAATTTTAAGGACTTTAATGGTCTTATTTTTCAACATTATATATATCACAACTGATAAATTAGTTATAAAAAAAATCAAATGATGAAATTTATGTTTCTGAAAGGAATTGACAGCTTAAAGTCATTTTCGCAATTTTTGCAGGGTGAGGGGTACATTTTTTGCATCCCCAGATCATAAAAATGGCGTATCTAGATAAAAATTATGGTGCTTAAAAGATGAAAGTAAGATTAAAACTAAAATACAAGAATTTTGTGCGGTGTGCTATGAAAGTGGCCTTATACTTTTTATGCATGCAGGTTATATTCGTGTTAACATGTTTTAATTTGAAGAGGGGATATAAAAAGACTAGAAAAATCGGTCTGAATCATAAGTGGGGGGATGGGGTGCACGGAAAGTGATTTCACCCAATCGCCTAATGTTGCCATTGCCCATGGATTGTTCGTTCTCTGGATTGACGGTTCGGTTCTCACTTACTTCTCTGCATGTCCGGAATATCTGCCGATGAAACGTCACAAAAAAGGGATCGGGGCTGCTTCTGGCGATTGTCCTGAAGGAGAAGCAATAAAACACAACAGAAACAATATGGCGTCGAATATTGCCGAATTTCTAATGTTGNTTTTCCGGGGGGGGGGGGGGTGGCGGATGTATACCCGTGCCTGGAAATTTTTTTGTTGTTTGGCCCGCAATTCATTATGCTAGACTAGGAAAATTTACTGCGTAGGGTTTCTTTTCTACATGTTCTAATAGACAGGTTGAGGGCAATTTTTTTTTCAACTCAGGTGCTGCTCAGATGTTTTTTTAGCAAAAGTTAAGCCAGATAGTTTTTTTTTCTAGAAAATTACAGGCCCCCTTCTCTGAAAATCAAATTTTCTGTGTTTTATTCAAATTTTACGTATCTTATAATAGAACTGGTGTGGTAAATTTGCAAATCGCTTTATCGTCATCGATGTCTAACGAAGGCTGTCATAGCTTTAAATTGCTTTTACATGCTCACATGCGATTATATCTGCGTTGATAATATCGGACAGACTAACTGACGTCATCTCTGTCACATGATTCTGCGTCTAATCTACCTATCAAAGGATAAGAGGTAGAAATGAGACCTAAGATTTTCCGAATCCCAAAAATTGACGATTTCTGGCTCACTTCTGATGAACAATAAAACACCACCCTAGTACACAATAACAGAAATGCGTATGGAATGCAACAGTATAACGAAATTGATTTTCACATGAAGGGACATAATTTGCCAGTAAAAATGGCGTCAACTGAACTGAGATTATACATAAATTCACAACCCTCATATAATCTACAATTGCCTAATGCAACCAAATGACTTCAGATAAAAGTAAACCGGATTGTTATGCATTGGTCTGATTTATTGGCACAATCAAAGTCCTTAACGTAAAAAATATTCTGCACACTTTTTTCGTGAAAATACAGGTTCCCTTGAATTTGATACCATGGATGATTGATTGATTAGTAACGTCCAGTAGGCAATATCGCAGCTATAAAAAGAAGAGAACAATTTAACCAATACAAAAGAGTGAAGGAAGAAAGAAATTAAGGTGAAAGGGGCAACAAGGGACAACGAATTTTGATAGACACTGGAAAATGGGAGAAATTGGTAGGGGCAGAAAATGTGGGTCATAGCAAAATTACCGAACAGAGTTGTCAAGATCCGAAATTTAGCCTTTTTTACGACACCAGTCCTTCTGCTTTCCGTAAGGAAATATAGAAGGGGTCTTTCTACTGCATGAAGCGTTGCGTTTCTCCATACAATTCGGCTACATTGATTCACGGTCAGGCCTTCAATGTTATGACCTGACTACCCCACATAGGCAGGGCATTTCCCTATCCATCAACTGGGGACGGAGCCCCTGAAAACTGTTTCAGGTACCGGGATATCATATGGATGAATTGCTTGGGCTAAATTCAAAGTACATGTAAAACGTATTAGTTTTTGTCGTTCATCAAGGGACTTAAGTCAGTGAATATGTAAGCGTAGATAATATTTTGTCTATATGATACAATACTTATTATATGTGAAGCATCCAGTATTCAGAATAAAAACTTTTTTTTCAGCCGTTATTTTAAAAACTCTATGTATAATTACCCGATTGTTTTACAACTTTGTTGTCGATTTCTGTCATCAGTGATTCGTGGATTTGTGAAAGCATTGGATAACTCCTATTGGCGTCTTCACATTCCATTCCTATAAAACATAGTAATATCTATATCAATGATGTTTGCTATAAATAAGGATGTATTAACAAAAAGATTCATAATCTTTACTCTGAAAGCGCTTAAGAAATAATCCATTCTGAATATATGTTACATGCATGTTGTATATGTTTACACTTAATGCATCCATTTTTCGGCTATTAATCATACTTAATATATTTTGATATTATACTTATATGAAGTACAATAAAATTAATTAAAAGACAAGCAAAAATGGGCATTACTCATCCGGCGATCTATGCAAGTTACACAAAAGCAGAAAGTAACATAAAATAAATTTATTTGTGACACACTTTCAAACAATAACTGATGAAATTAAAGAGAAACATTTTTTCTGATTGGACTTTTTTGGTTCTGTTGGTGTTTCTTTCCTACCTGGGACGAAACATTTCGCGTCGGCAAAGCTTTAATACATTTATACTTCTCCTATAGCTTCGAAGTGGGAAATAGTTTTGTCTCGTGAAACCATTAACTTGGCACTAGTATTGTCTTCATATACAGTCAAGAAGTTTATACTTTTGTATCACCATATTTTTTTCGACGAAAATTTAATAAACAAGAAGTGATATGGATTGAAATCCATATCAACAGGTCGATTCTATATGTGTAGACTTGGCTTGACATTTAGATCATATTGCTAATTTGCCCTGTGTCAGAGTTTATGGTCTTCCAAATATTTAGTTTTTATCTGCACTGAAGAGACATAAGTTGTCGAAATGCATATGCAGAAACAAAATTCATCGTAACTTCGGTATTTACTTAATGGTATAACTAGCTTTTTCAAGTTGTAACAAGTGCCCCTATGATTGGGTCATTCTCGGCTTGTTATGTATGTGTTAAAAAAATTATAACAAATGATGTGCCACCATTTCTGAGAATTCCAGAATTACGACTGAATGATCAATATGATATTAAATTGTAACAAGTTTTAATTATAGTTTCTGTAGATTGCCATTTCGACAGTGGCAGATAAATTATTTCGAAAACCAATGACCACTGAAGGTAGACACTCATTATATTAGTAGAGGGAGGAAGGGGCAATCCTGAAATCTGTCATATTAAAATTTCTTTATTCATCATAAATTTAAGGCTAACTTCTAATACAGCTTCTCACAATTTGTATACGAGCTGGAAAAGACAACCAACATTATTCTTATACGAGTGACAATAGACCCTAATAAAAAAAAAAAAAAAAAAAAAAAAAAAAAAAACAAATTCAAAGATCTCAACTGAAACTTCTAGATCTTAACCGTATTATACAATTTGTGTCGTGATACTGCTCTGAATGTTCCCTTTAAAAAATTGCGTCCGGCAGGTCTGCATTAAATATTTCACCCAACATAGTCGCTAGCTTATTTAGACTGTAGGCATATATATGGTATCCTCGTCCTAGCTACGGTATTCGTTTGCAGATGTATAAAGGTGTATTAGACTGTCTAAGACCACGTTCCACGTTACAAATACAGACTATGAAGGGTCACTTGTTTGAATTTTTATTCTAAGTATGCTTTGCTGTCAATTGTATGCGTATACTTTGTAAGCAGCCGGTGAGCAAAGTCAATAATGGCGTCGATTCTCAAAACATTGTCACGTGACTTTCTGATACGAAAATGGTGCATTTTTGTTAACAACGACCACGAATGGAATTTGTAAAAATTCCACGATTTCTATTGAAATACTTGTTGAAAATCGGAACGTACATATTCTTCAGATATCAACAAAACGATAAACTAACTTTGGGAGTGATAAAATTGTAAGAATCGGTAAATATTAAACGCAAACGGTCGTGACCTCGAAGGACGATTGTAAACACGACGAACAAAAATTAGCAATATATTTTTTAATATGTCAAATGATGGGAATGATGGGAATTCCCTGAACGTGACCATTCTTTATTATATTTATAAGCTTTTTTTATTAAAATTTTTACAAATCATTTGTTACACGTCGGTTGTGTCAATTGGATTCTTTGGTCGTGTTTGTTACAAAGGGAGGTAAATCTACGTGTTTACATATCGCCGAGAATAATTTAGATTCCTGAAGTTTGTTGGAACGTATATTGTACAAAATTGTATGTAAATATATATTTTAAGCATGTATCTCATTCGTTATAATTAACAACAGAAAATATTTTAACTAGTAAAACACAGCTTTTGGGAAAAGGGGGAGGGGAAGACATTAGAGTGAATGAAAATTCTTAGTGAACATGAAATATCCACTTTCAAATCGGATTTTTATCAATTCCACTTTTTATTAGTCCCAGAAATTATTTATACACATCTAATATACTATATTTTACTGTTTGGGAGGGATTCTGGGTGATGAACTCAATATTTGTTTGTCAAATATTTAAAAACATACCTGAAATAAATAAATAAATCCTGCAAACTGTTTGATGTTATCAAAATGTTGTACTCAGAATTTGTATAGATCACAGCTCTCATTTAGAGAGTTCTTGAACATGCAAGATATCAGAACAAAAAAAATTGCCATTTGCTGATGTTGATCAGATCTCTCCAGAAACTAAATACTGCTACAATAAATAAAATGTAGCACATAAAGAGTACCTAGAGAGTATCTGATAAATATTGTCTTCTGAAATAGTAATATTATAAATAAAGTACAAGAAAATATAGCATACCCACATTGGAGTATCATACTCCCTATAACAGATACATGTACATACAACTATGAGATAACAATTGACATGCATGTCCACATAAACACCCTAAGGAGTGAAAAGGCTGCGTTGACAGGGTAAGTCTACATACTGGTAAATATATTATTAGTAAAAAGGTAATGTTGAAATCAGATTTATGGACATTGCGACAGAATTTATTACACATATTTGGAATATAAAATATAAGGCAAGCCGAACATGTTTAAGATACATGATGGAGGAATAACAGCCAAAATTAAATGAAAATGTCATCAAACAACCTGCAACAAAACTGTGAAACAAGCTTGTAAAGGGCAATTTTTTATTATTGTGAGATAAGCTTAATTTTCATTTTTTTTTTGGTTAAAAAAAAGATAAGAAATACAGCATATATACATGTAGACAATGAATACTATGGTCTCTTAAAATTGTAATGCCACTTCTTCTTATGAATCCATCTTTGGTTAATACATATGTATATAGAATATTAATGCACCACCAGAGTTGAAGAAAAAACTTTAGGCCACATCAAATTAATTAATAGATTCTCATCCCCACCCGCCCCATTTTTTCTAAGCTCATTTTTTTTATATTCAATTATACAAAAATTTTCTTTAAATACCCATCAATTTTTGTGAAATTCAGTAAAAAATTAAAAATAAAACCCTCCCACCCACCCCAGAATTTTTGTAACAGGTGGATGAGAATCTACAAATTAACTTGATAGGGCCTTACTTGGCTTACATATGTGTACAACAGAAATTGAAATAATTTTTATTTCCTTTTCAAGAATATTCTTGTTCTGTGTTATTGATATTTTAGTATGCAATTTTGATCTTTAATAACATAAAAATATCATTCACATCCCTATTAAACAATTAATATCCTGTATCCTTCAATCATATCTACACATATCCCCAGGGGTATTCAAAACAAAATAATATCATCCCTTAAAATTATTAAAATAGACAAACACCATTCATTAGCTTCTTAAAAAATATCATAATTTTGTGTGTTTCATGAATAATCAATATCCAAAAAATGTCCCATAATCTACATCTCTGAAATTAAAAGGATATATGTAATCCATGTGCCTTAAACACAAAACAAAGTTTATTCTTGAATATGATGAAAATTAATCGGGGTTAAAGTTACAACCTC
>MJUU01062562.1:0-20795 GCA_002080025.1 Modiolus philippinarum
AATCTGCAATTTTGCAGTTTTTGCCCCTTAGAACCCCTATAGCTGGGAAACAGCAGGAGCTGCTCCAAATCTATTGACAAACTACCAAAAGCTTATATAAAGAGGAATCCAAAGAAAAAAATCCCATCGAAATCTGATGAAAAATAAAATTTTTAGGTTATCAGGAAATAAGCAATATGGCCCCATTTGGCCCCTCATAGCTAGGCAAGGAAACAAGTTACCAAAAATCTAATAGCAGAGAGCTGTGTTAATTTTTCATAAGCAATCCATTGAAAAATAAAGGGCTACGCCGAATGCAGCATGATACGACCGCAGCATGTCGACCACTGAAATTTGAACAAGTGTAATTTAAAGTGAGTATGGACACAATAATTAGATGGACACAATAAGGAGATTGACCCAGTAATTAGCTTGACAGAATCTAGTGAAAATAAAAATCAGCCCTTATGACTCCTTCTGATTCCTCTTTGACCCTTTATAGCTCAGAAATGGTAAGAGCTACGCCAAATCCATTGACATCATACTGAAAGCTTATATCAAGAGGAATCCAAAGAAAAAAATCCCATTGAAATCTGATGAAAAACAAAAATTTTAGGTAATCTGCATGTTTGCAATTTTTGCCCCGTTTGGCCCCTCATAGCTTGGAAAAGAAACAAGTTATCAAAAATCTGATGGTGCAGCACTGTGTTAATTTTTCATCAGGAATCCATTGCAAAAAACTGCATCAAAATCGGACTAAAAATAAAAAAATTAAAATTTTGGAAATTTGCCCCTTTTTGGCCCCATTTATCTCGTGAACGGTACACATGAAATCCGTTGCCATACCACTGATTGAAAATTTCCTCAGGAGCACACTGAAAGAAATCCCATCAAAATCCAATAAATAATAAAGATTCTACAGTAAAATATGTGAAAACGAAAAATTTAACCCTTTTTGGCCCCTTTTCTTAAAACGGGTGGGGCCACAATGACCAAAACTTAGCCAAGCCTTCCTTTTGTGCCAAGGAACATTGTGTTAAAATTTCATAAGGATTGATCAACTGGAACTAAAGTTATTGACCAAAAACAAAAGTGTCTACAAAAAACAACAACGCCAACAACAACGACAGCACCATACCATTATACGACCGCAAAAATTTTTGCTGCATCAAAATCAGACAAAAAATTAAAATTTCTTTTTTTTTATTGGATTCCGCCCTTTTGGGCCCCATATATCTCTGGAACGGTAATCTGTTGGCAGACATCTGATTGGAAATTTCCTCAGGAGCACACTGAAAGAAACCCCATCAAAATCTGATTAATAATAAAGATTCTACAGACAAATATGTGAAAAACCCAATCTAACCCTTTTTGGCCCCTTTTATAAAAACAGGTGGGGCCACAATGACCAAAACTAAGCCAAGCCTTCCTTTTGTACCAAAGAACATTATGTTAACATTTCATAAGGATTGATGTACTAGAATTAAAGTTAATGACCAAAAACTAAAGTGTCTACAGACGATGACGACAACAAGGACAATGACGACGACAACGACAATAAAGACGACGACGACAGCACCATACCAATATACGACCGCAAAAATTTTTGAGGTCATATAAAAAAGTTTATCATATGTCAAGGTCACAAGATCACAAGGTCAACAATTTTGGTATTGTTTGAAAGGTCTTGCCACAAGGAATACACCTGCAAAATATGAAAGCCCCATCACTTACCATTCAAAAGATATACCGAATGTTAAAGTTTTTTGTGGACAAACAGACAGACAGGCCAAAAACTATATGCCTTCGAATCTTTGATTCTCAGGGGCATAAAAAAGATTCCACAGTCAACTATGTGAAAATGCCCAATTTCAACCCTTTTTGGCCAAAAGATTCTACAGTCAACTATGTGAAAATGCCCAATTTCAACCCTTTTTGGCCCCTTTTTCTGAAACAGGCGATGCCAAGAACCCACAATTAAGCTTCAGCTTATGCGACTGCCAAGAAACATCATACTAAAATTTCAGAATGATCTGTCCAGTAGAACCAAATTTGTGCTGTCGACAACACCAACTACAACGCTGACACCATACAAATATATTACAGCAAAATTTTGTGACAATAATATTTTATACAACGAGTATAGATTGAATAAGATGGGATTATCAAAAACTCGCAGTTGTTGTCACTTTTGTAAACATGTGTTTGAAACTCAAGCTCATTTATTTTATAACTGTAAATTTGTGTATGAATTTGTTGAATATATTAGCACTTTAATTAGAGAATTAAACTTAACAAATGTGTATGATTTATGTGAGAAGTCCATGTTGTTAGGTTTTATGAAGGCTCAATACAGGAATTAATTTTTGTTAATATTATCCTAGTTATCTCTAAATGGGTTATTTGGAAATTAAGAAACTTTGTTAAGTATAAAAATGAGAGATACAATGTAAATTTACTGAAGGCTAATTTTGTTAAAGAAATCAAATTTAATCTCAAGTTGAGAGGTGAATATTTCACAAAAAAGCCTAACATAAATAATGACATATTAGAATGAGAAATTTGATGGAACTAATTTCGTATAGGTGGTAAATTGTAAAAAAAACTTGATATATTTGTCTTGTAGAAATATTTTGAGTGTGTAATGTATATTGTTTATTGAAATTCACAAGAGATGCCTGGGCTTTTGTGAAATTTGTTAACAGGCAAAATTAGAAATAAAGAAATAAAAAAAAAAAATAANAAAAAAAAATTTTGTGACAATTTTTTGTATCCCTACAAAATGAGTAAACTTTGTAAACGACCTTCCATACATCGTTCTTGTATAGTTTTGCTGAAAAAGATTTATTGGTTTCAGAGGAAAAGATGAAAATGTGAAAAGCTGATGGAAGGACGGAAGACGAATGCCAAGTAATGGCAATTGCTCACACTGACCTCTCAGTTCAGGTGAGCTAAAACAAGCAAAACACAAATTGTTTGGTAACAAAATATTTTTAATATGCTTCATGATGAATCTCATACATTCCTCCCCTACCACATATACACATACAGTAACATACCTAGGATACATCAACAAAAAATCACATGGTGATTAAAAACTGTCATTCTTTATAAAATCTATCAAACATCACTAGATAACAGCTATATAGGGAAAAAGTGAGAGTAATCTAACAAATAATCATGTTTTATACTTATTTCTAATGTCTTGAATGCAGAATGGGCCACCACAAAAATAACTATACTGAGTGCCTCCTCAAACATAGTCCTTTCTTGAAAACTACTTTTATTTAAAAGTGTAAAAGTAAATGCAATGTGGAAAACTACAAAAAGGTTGTAACTACAAATCACTATCACTTATATTAAAGTGTTTATTTCCAATTTTCTATTTCCTGAGAGTAATTTGTGCACATGATAAAATTTTGTACTACAAAGTTATAATGAATTCCTCTATTTAACTAACAGAATGGCATACAAATATGTCTAGATTGTGCTATCTGTAGTACATAACACACGTAAAGATTTCTTTAAATTGTTCACTTTGTAGCAAAACTAAAAACTACAGTAACACATAAATTCCTGTGTTAAATTCTGCTACAGGAGACAGTCCTACATTCCCTAATTACTAATACTTCTCAGTTGTTCACTGGTAATTATTGATTTTGATATTTTATTGATCTTGAAAAAAAATGACCAAAAAAAATGCACTGAACAAACTACTAATTGATTATACACATTATGTAGCAGATATTCAAAGTAAACATGATTGACATGAAATAAGTGTGATTCCCAAAAGTGATTAAATTGTGGATACAATCTTTGCTATACATTTCAACACAGGCTAAATGATAAGATTACAACCTGGTAAAACTAACATGAAATATAGTAATATGAAAAAAACTAGCAAAAAAGGAAAACCAAGTAAAATGAATAAAGATTATGAACTAATGTAACACCGGTAATGCCAGATTGTTCACAATGGAAGATAACCTATCTAGATGAGTTTATTGTTTCTGCATGGAAAGAAGTTTGAGTGGAACAAAATTGAAATATTAGATAGAGTGCCAAAGGGAATCAAAGGAGCTTGTAGATATCAAAAAACTATTTAGTAATGTAACTAAGTTTGGAAATTTGTATGATGTTTTTATTGCAATTAACCTGCATTACAGAAACATTAAGGTCGTGTTTGATTACAAAGAAACTAGAACCGGATTCATAAACCAAGATGTTTGTTTATAAAAATCCGAAACTGGATTCGTGAAACCGTGAATCCTACTCAGTGGAAGGATTTTCTCGGATTCAAGATGGCAGACAATGTTGGGGAAACTCTATAATAAGAGGAAATCAAACAAAATCAATTTGTTTTCAAAAATTAAGGCAGATGTTGTTTCTTTAGGCTAAATCAAGCGACAAATAATACTAATTATCAATTTTCATTTTTGAGCATGAAATCCAGATTTAGATTCAGTGTTTGATCTTGGGTATAAAATCCAGATTTAGTTTCAGCGTTTGATTTCAGCTGGAAGATTTTGAAAACCGGATTGTGAAACCGTATCAGGATTTGTTGTAATCAAACACGACCTAAACTTGTTTTGCAACAAGTATTTCCTTTAATCACAGCAGGAATCACAAACAAAATAAAATTATACATACATGAAGAATTCCTATTTACAATTTATCATATATTGATTGACTGGACATGGGGACAATCCTGTGTTGTTCCCAAGTTACAACTTTTCCCTGATTAATAGCCATGTTCAATAGTTGGGCCTAAGGAGATAAAGACTTCTAAATATCACAATCCAAAAGCCTTTCATTATACCAAATTGAGATGAGACAAAATGATAAACTTGTCACTAAATAAAAACCAATCAAAAAACCATAAATATGTAAGAATTGTGACAGAACAGGTCAATAGTTGATGAATCTACTCCCCTTCTCAGGAGTTTCAAAAATGGTCATTTTATTTCAGTGTAATGTTATATGGAAAACACTTCCTGAGGTGTAATAATATATGCATGTATAGTTACTGGCTATTTGGAATTATAGCAACTTTATGGTTCCCAAGAAAATCAACTTTTTTCCTCAAAGGAGCTGAAAGGCTACCAGTAGTTGGTGTCAGTGGGAACCATAAACTTCCTATTGGTCAAATAAGCAGTAAGTATATTTTATGCTGTGTTCACATGGGACGTTAAATTCAAATTCAATTCGAATTAAAACACTGATCCTGTCCACACATCATTTCCTTATTCAAATGGAATGCCCATTCCAATTCGAATTGACTAATTCATTTTGTAAATGTTCAATTCGCATAACGTAAATTAACATTTGGACAAGATGCCTATTTGAATTGACTAATTCATTTTGTAAATGTCCAATTCACACAACCTCCATTAACATTTGGGCAAACTGCTTATTATTGAAATGAGAATTCAAATTCGCTTTGTGACAATGTTAGGACCTGAATTGTTTTTCAATGAGAATTGAGCTAATTTGAAATGACTTATGTCAATTCAATTCGAATTATGTATAAACGCAGAATTATTGTACCACAGAGGAAATAACAAGTAAACTAAAGTAGTGATAATAGAATGATTTAATTTTTATCCATATCCTTAATGTTCTGTAGGTATATTGCACAACTGCAATACTGGAAACATTGCACATTTATGTTTAGTATGGTATAAATTATTCAATAACAAAGGCAACTAAACAAGAAACAGAAATCATAAATAGAAATAACAAGTTACAAAACAATAGTACCACAATATTAACTTATCATGTTATTTTTCATTAACACATTAGGATACCGGGTACACAAACCTATATCTTGCTTCTGAGCAAAAATGTGTGTGGGAAAAAATCTTTGTACCAAGACTGGAAATAAAAAACAATATAAGAGTGAAACAATGGATAGAAAGGGATATAACAATACCTTAATTCATCCTTCATTTCAATGATTCAGTAATTCTCCATTGAGGAGAAAAATATAAATAAAGGAATCATAAAATGCCAACACATGTGTTAGAAAAAAAAGCTATAAAATCCATATTTTTTTATAATCTGAACATGAAATCTTAATGTGTATATTTTAAGATCCATAATGATTATCTACAATTCAAAAGATATGATGAATACACACATGAAAACCCTAAATAATAAATTTTAATAGTTTAAATCCCTGACATCATTGTTTATGATAAAAAAAATCAAATTCAAAAAGAGAGAAAAATAATGAATATTACTAGTTAATCATTAATTCAAACCAATGGTGTCTTTAACTGACTAGATTAAATTCATTTTTAGATGTAAAAAAATAATCAAAAAAACATGTACTACTTCTGACCAATAGCAAAAGGACATAGTTCAACCTGATTACCAACTCAAAGGCGCTGTTAGAAAATCTTCTTCAATGCTATGTTACACCCAATGTTACAGAATTTTTTCATATATGCGTCATGTTTCTTCACTATTTCAACCATTTCAAAGAATTACACCAAAATTATCTGATATGTGTGTACTTAGACGGATTTACAAGTCCAAGAACAGTTATTAAGTCTACATGAAACATCTTTTAAAATCATTTGTTATCACCTCAAATCATATATATGTAACATGTATCTCCTGGTCGATAAATGAATTTGAGTAAAGTATTTCTGCCATGCCAATGACTCACTAAGGCAAGACAGCTTGCTGACAGTAGAGAAATGGGATGTTATAAAGAAAATCTTTTGAAAAATCATTGATCCTAACTATACTTTATAAAAAAGATAAAATCTATTTGTAAATCTAAGGATTAGCTACAGAGTTGATAGGTTCTTCTTCTTCTGGTTCTGTCAGTTTTATACATTGGGGTTTACCTGTACCCCTAACAACATCTTCGTTGATTATCACAGAATTAATATCAGATCCTGGTATTTCAAACTGAATGTCTAATAAAACTTTTTCCTGTAAATAAACAACATAGCTATTAATGACATGGCCTATTTGTAAATAAACAACATAGCTATTAATGACATGGCCTATTTGTAAATAAACAACATAGCTATTAATGACATGGCCTATTTGTAAATAAACAATAGTACTTTTGTTAACATGGCCAGCAATGAAATATTGAATGAAATTGTTAAAATATAATCAACAATTTTCATTCTAGAAATTCATGTCACAATAGACGCTATTGACACTGTTAAGTAAAAATCTCTCATTTAAAGCTCATAATTTATCGAGGTGTTTATTTTGTGTATATTAATCTGCACAGTCAATTAAATACAAACCCTGTTATATTACAAGCACATGTATTTGTCCTTAAAAATTTGTTATCCTCGTTCAGCTACCTTTAGAAATATGCAAAATTTGCCCAAGTCTAAAAGGCGGCGATATAAGGAGGGTGTACTGTACATAGCAAACATTTCAAAAGATAATAATTTTAAATCAGAGTCTCCTGTATTAGAGAATTTTCCACAGGTCAATGTCAATTTCAAGAAACACTTTAGAATACCATTGAAAAATGTTTTGTTTTTATCTGTAAAATTTCAGTTAAACTTACTAAGATAGCTCTAAGTCCTCTAGCTCCTGTTTTCTTTGCTAATGCCTGTTCTGAAACTGCTTTAAGAGCTCCTGGTGTAAAATCTAGTTGGCACTGAAAAATACAACAGACAAAATGAATTTGAAAACAAAAGTAATGAAGGGCTATGCAAGTATGATAAGAATTTAACTGGAGTTTATAAAGACAAGTGTTGATAGAAAATAATATACATGATAGGTCTCTGGAGTTAAGGCCTATGAAAATTTGGGAGATTTCAATGAGCTGGAAATCACATACATGGCCTATGAACATAGCAAGGTGAACAATTTTTTTTTATTCTTGTCCCATCAATTCAAAAGAAACATTTTTTTCTTTTTTACTTTGTATCATGTTCATGTACTCTTAAAACTTTCATTTATGAACTTTCCAGTTATTTCTTGGATTCTGAATGTTACAAGCTCTCATCTGAATGCTACTCATTTTATATTTCTTTTCATCTTAACCTAGTGAAACAGGTCTATTATAACGGACGAACGGACGGTCAAGGTGAATCCAGTATACCCCCCTATCTATAGAGTGGGGGTATAATATGAGTACCATGTATTTAAATCATTCTCTATTCCAAGTTCATCTATTGTACCAAATGGGGTATTGGAATGTATTTCAATGTTTGAGGGATATACTCCATGGCTGGAACATGTTTAAGGAAAGCAAATACTTTAAACGTAGTAATTTATGCAGTTGACAAAAGACTACGAAAATTAGTACCTGTGAATATCTCAGAAACAATCAGATAGTACTAATATTTTCCTAAAATCTACGAATATTGATACCCGCAAAGATATTTCATTTCAAGAAAACCCAAAAAATAATATGTTAACAGTAGTATTTGAAACTTTTGAATTATTTCTGTTAATTGGAAATTTTGTTCTTTAACATTTCAATGTTGGTGTGCATTTGGATATCAGGAAAACTGTTCAGTTTATCTGATGACATTTAATTAAAAGTACTCCACATGCACTAGAAAATAAATTGCTAGTTCATTTATATTTGGGTTGTGGTATTCAACGCATTTACCTGTATTTGCTTGCCGTATTTTACGGCTTAAAAGTCGATAGGGCGTATAGGTCGAAGGGCCCATTTTTGGGGAAAATTTTGGATCCGTTCTCAGATAGGTCGAGGGCGCCGTATAGGTCGACAGCCGACGATTCTTTGAAAGTAAGTATTGGTAAGTATAAGCTCTGTCCACTGTATAAATTGTTTATAATTTATGTTGTACTAGCTGATTTCAATGATTATTATTATTAATACAATCATTTTTTTTTGGTTATGAAAATAAATAAAATCAAATAAAGTGATGTTCATAAATTGTTTGTTTTGTCATTTCCTTTTCAAAACAATTTATAATATTTTTCAGCCTTGGGAATCTCAATTAAACTGTTGTTACAACTCATTATAGATTGTCAGTTTACTGGTGTAATTATCTAATCACTGATTAATGTTTATCCAGGGAAGCCATAAAGATGTCAACAAGCTGTCTCGATGGCTTGACATGTTCGGGTGTTATTCACTAATTAGGTCCAATTTTATCTCCAAGCCATGATCCGTTTCACTGACACAAATATTTAATTTCCCATAAAAATAATTCATTCAAAAGATTGAAGTAATAAAATTATGACAGCACACGTTAATTTCCCGGTTGCCAGAATTTTCCTCGCCATGTTTTTACCTGTACGCATGTGCAAACATTAAGTGTAAGAGTTATTGTTCTTTGTACAGATGTACAGGTACGATAAGCAAATCCTTGTATCAGTTAAGCCAATAAGGACGGATAATTGATATCCCTAATTGTTAAATATTAATCAAATGCTTTAAATACTGCAGAAACTTTCTTCAAAAATAAAAATATTCAGTCAGAAATGCAACCCTGAAGAACCGTAACTGATTCATAGTTGTTCCGACTTTCATCGTAATTATAACCCAACAAACACTTCCTGCTTTGCGAGTGTGCAAAACACAAAACAATAAACAACATTAACTGTTTTTTATTGCAATATTGAGATATGTAATGATTTAATAGCAATATCAGGAACAAAAAATCAGGTCATAGAATCTTCTGGCATACCAATTAGACGTCTGTACTAATTTTTTCATGCGAGAAAATTTTGATTTGATATCAGATAGGTCGAAACGGCAGAAAGGTCGAGCCAACGATTTTTTGGAAAAAAAATATCGACCTTTAGGCCGTAAAATACGGTATCATATTTTTGTGGCATTCTTGTTCATTTCTGTTTATTGTTATCTTTGTCATAATATCTCAATTCATGTTAAATCTTAATTGGATTTTTCATTTTGAATTTTCCCATTTCTCCCCTTTTGGCTTCAGTATGCATTTGCCAATGCAATAGTATATATAATTTAAAAAAAAATCTCATTAAAATTTTATCAGAGTTGAAATACATGTATACCGTATATTGGGCTATTTTCGTGTCGGCTTTTGTTTGCTATTTAGGTGTAATACAAGGCAGGGATTTATTCACTGTATGTAAAATTCCTGTTTCACTTTTTTATCTTATGCATTTAAATGAGCAGTGAAATTTACGTGGGGGCAAATCTTCGCGCTAAATTGTCAACTGCAAACAAAGCGAAAATTAAATACAAACGAAAATATCTTGATATACTGAAGGTCATATGGCTATTTAAATATGTTACTATTTCAATAAAGCCTAATTCAGTAATAATTTATTAACACAAACCTTGTCCATTGATAGTTGCTGTTGATATTGTGGAATGAGAGCATTTCTAGGTTCAGTTAAAATTTTAACTAACATATCTTCAGTTAGACTATGTAACGGAACAATAACGGGAAAACGTCCTACAAATTCTGGTATCATGCCATAGTCTTTTAAGTCTGTATGATCTACTTGTTCCAGATTTGAATCTGCTTCTTGCTGTTCTTCAATTGCACTTTCATGGTCTGATGGTTTAGTCAATATACCTTTACATGCTTCTTTCTTTATTTCACTAGTATTCTCTGTAGTAAAACCTAAACTCTACAAAGTAAACATGTACTGCACAATATTAAGTCTGTAGAAAGGAACATTTTCACTAGTATTCTCTGTAGTAAAACCTAAACTCTACAAAGTAAACATGTACTGTTCAATATTAAGTCTGTAGAAAGGAACATTTTCACTAGTATTCTCTGTAGTAAAACCTAAACTCTACATAGTAAACAAGTACTGTAAAGTACATTATTACATAATAGGTGAAGATATGTTCTGTTTTATATAGGTAATATAGCTGGACGTTAACAGTCCATATCAACATACCCAGTCTAATATAGCCATATCAGACTGCCTGGTTCTGAAAAGCCACATCAGGCCAGTGATATGGCTATTTCAGCTCGGGTATGATGATAACTCCTAATTGGAAGTATATAATAAACAGATTAAGACATGGCCTTTTCCATATCAGCATGGTTATCATCCCTTGACTCATATATATCATGTATATATTATATATATCAGTTTGCACCAGTGTTATAGCTAATACCAAAATGACATGAAGCACATCAAAGACAAATTGGGGTGTGTGAAATTATGGTTAGTTTTTGTTGTAAGCATGTGGAAGAACATATGCTTCCATGCTCATAAGGTACCTAGGTCACTGACAATGGGCACGGTTTCCATTTCTTACCCTTAAGCAAGATGTATTTCCTGCTGTGAAGCAATGTGGTTTTGTTTTTTCCTAAGGAGCTAGAAATTCACTGTTCCTTGTTCCTTGTTCCTTGAATGACAACAAATTATATGTTTTCTTAAGTTGAATCATAAGCTTTCAGAATCAAAACTCTTGATCAAGATCTTCTGGACTTATTTGGTTTTTATTTGACAATCGTGTTGTTTAGGCTACTGTTATAGTGATTCTATTATTGTAATAAGTCATACCCACTTAATAACCAATTAAGTTGAGTTAAACACCCTGACAATGCAGCTGTCAATTAGGAACAAGAGGCCAATGGCCACGAAGCTAGATGGGTAAAGGCATTTAGTATTGAGATGATGAGCAAAACCATAGTTTGCAATACTCAACATAGTTCATGGTCAGATCAGCCATGAGAGAAAATGTAATAATTTGCAAGGACTGGTAAATACATTTTCTTGAAAGAGTTCACTGTATGATAAACAATTGCAAATATTCGCCAAATCCCATCATAAACCTGTAGTAATAACTGATTATGATATATCGTCTTATGTGATGCATTTAAATATTTGAAACACATATGTTCTGAAAGGTTTGACTCCTCGAAATTTGAAATCAGTTATGTCTGTAGAAAAATAATAAGTTAAGTTAACAACCGCCCGGCTCGTCATACTTGTAATTTATCAAAAACTTATTAAAAGATTAAAAATCATCAAGTGCAGACGTTAACATGCTTTCATGTGAAAATTCCTCCCACTGTAAAAGCTTAATGACTTTTAACGATATGAAATAATATCATTTATCAACAACTTCATCATCAAGTGCTTTCACGTAAGCTTAACAACCTTTAACGATATGAAATATATCTTTTCTTACAAAATCAGTTCACTAGAATCAATCACTGTACAATGTAATTAAAATCAATTAAAATTCTATTCTCTAAAACAATGTAAATAATAAACAGCTGCGCCAAGTCGCATGATACGCCCATCGTCACCCCTTGAAAACTTAAAGTGATTAAAGAATGTGGTTCTCAATTTAGAATACACCTATAACTGCCCAATTAAGCATGATATCTCTTTAATAAATCAATCTGCAAAGTTTGAAGTGAGCTGATCAAACTATTAATCAGTTAGAGTGCATTATGTATAAAATTGCCTTAAATTTGAAAAATAAAGTCCCATTACTCTTCCGAGAAAAATCGAAATTTCACGAAAAGTATACAGACCATGAAACCATCATATCCAATACCTGTACAAAGTTTGAAGTGAGCTAGCCATAGGTTTGTCAAGTTAGAACACAACATGTGAGAAATTGCCTTAGAATTCATAAATAAAGTTCCATAACTCTTGCAAGAAAAATCAAAATTTCACGAAAAAGTATACAGATCATAAGGCCATCATACCCAATATCTTTCCAAAGTTTGAAGTGAATTGGTCAAAGATTTGTCAAGTTAGAGCGTGACATGTAAAAATTGCCTTAAAATTGACAATTAAAGTCCCATAACTTCTACAAGAAAAATCGAATTTTCACGAAAAAGTATACAGATTGTGAGTCTATCATACCCAATACCTCTACAAAGTTTGAAGTGAATTGACCAAAGGGTTGTTGAGTTAGAGCGAGACATGTAAAAAATTGCCTTAAAATTGACGAATAAAGTCCCATAACTCCTACAACAAAAATCCAATTTTCACAAAAAAGTACACAGGTTGTGAGTCTATCATACCCAATACCTCTACAAAGTTTGAAGTGAATCGACCAAAGGGTTGTCTAGTTAGAACGCGACATATAAAAAATTGCCTTAAAATTGACGAATAAAGTGCAATGACTCCAAGAAGAAAAATCGAATTTTCACGAAAAAGTACACAGATCCTGAGTCCATCATATCCAATACCTCTACAAAGTTTGAAGTGAATCGACCAAAGGGTTGTTGAGTTAGAGCGCGACATGTAAAAAATTGCCTTAAAATTGACGAATAAAGTCCCATAACTCCTACAACAAAAATTGAATTTTCACAAAAACGTATACAGATCGTGAGTCCATCATACCCAATACCTCTACAAAGTTTGAAGTGAATCGACCAAAGGGTTGTCTAGTTAGAATGCGACATATAAAAAATTGCCTTAAAATTGACGAATTAAGTCCAATCACTCCAACAAGAAAAATCGAATTTTCACGAAAAAGTATACAGATCGTGAGTCCATCATACCCAATACCTCTACAAAGTTTGAAGTGAATCGACCAAAGGGTTGTCTAGTTAGAACGCGACATATAAAAAATTGCCTTAAAATTGACGAATAAAGTCCAATGACTCCAACAAGAAAAAATCGAATTTTCATGAAAAAGTATACAGATCGTGAGTCCATCATACCCAATACCTCTACAAAGTTTGAAGTGAATCAACCAAAGGGTTGTTGAGTTAGAGCGCGACATGTAAAAAATTGCCTTAAAATTGACGAATAAAGTCCCATAACTCCTACAAGAAAAATCTAATTTTCACAAAAAAGTATACAGATCGTGAGGCCATCATACCCAATACCCCTGCAAAGTTTGAAGTGAATTGGCAAAACGGTTATCAAGTTAGAGCGCGACATATGAAACGGACAGACAGACAGACAGATGGACGGACGGACGGATGCACGGACGGACGGACGGACAATCGAACATTGGTATACCATAATACGTCCGTCATTAGACGGGCGTATAAAGAGGGATGATTTAAAACAATGTGATATTTTTATCCAGATATTCACCTGTCGCTGAAGTTACATACTTTCCCTTGATAAATACCACGTGTATTGTAGACGATTGACAAAATATAACCTAATGAAAGCGATAAACACACAAAGATTGACACAAACAAGGCGGAGCGAACCAAAAAAATACAAATTAATTAATTAAAAATCAGTACCGCATTCAAATGTTCTGAAAATCAATAGGGTTCTGTATAATGCCAAGCCGACACAGAATCTCAAATTTTATTGCATAACTAGCATTCCTGAGAAAGTTATCGTTTATACAAGCAGTTCAAAATTGGGTGATCCCTATAGCTTGATGGGCTCCGCCAATCCAGCTAAAAACTGATGACCTGTGCAACTGTATTTTTGTGGAATTATTCAAGATATTAGAAAAATTATTCAAAATGAATTCTTAAATATAATAAAAGGTCTGATAATTCTTTGAATGTTAGTTTTTGATTATGTTAATTTTCATCAAGAACTATACATCAAATGAAATTGCATTAATACTAGTTTTAAGTATTAATCTTAAATGTGATATGATGTACATGGATAATTATAAATTTAACAAAAACAAAAATCAGTACCATCAAACAAATATAGTTTTTGATTTAAAGGTGTTCTGTAACAACTGCAGTTAAAGTTTTGTTTTGGTTTGCATTTCATGTGTTGTTTGTAGTTACATTTAATGACTTAAGCATCAAAAAGGGTTTAGTTTATTCACCATAAGCTGAAAGTCTATCATTCAGCAGGTTTTATATTTTTTGCCAGATCTGTACTTATCTATTTGCCCATCATATTCCAGTAATATTAGCCTTTTTGACATCTTTAAACCTGACATTCTCTTAAAAAAGTGGTTATATACATTCTAAATAGATGTTTTACAAAATTTAATGAAATCCTGAATATTCTTTTGTGGCAATTGAATTTAACAAGAGTTGTCAGAAGACAACATAGCTCGCCGGGGATTCCAGTAACCTCATTGCACAATAAATTCGAAAGTAATGAAAAGCTTTCTTCACAGGAAAGTTACATATCAAATATAAACACCCTGTCTTTAAACAACTTAATTCTAGAAGCAAAGTTAAATGCCCTCAGGGCAAGGTCAAGGTCAGAATGTCTACAAATTTGGTATCACCAGAAAGCTCTCACAATAAAGAAGTTACATACAAAATATAAACACCCTACAATTAAAGGCTGACCTTCTAGAGGAAAGGTTTAATTTTTTTTACAAATTGCCCTCAGGGTAAGGTCAAGGTCAAAATATCTACAAGTATGGTACCGGAAGAAAGCCCTCGTCATCAGGAAGTTGTATACCAAATATGAACACACTCCACTAAAAGCCTACCTTCTAAAGGCAAGGTTAAAGTTTTTTTTTAAATTACCCTAAGGGCAAGGTCCAAGGTTGGCAAAAAGGCGGACAATACTAGTATTGTCCGGGGCAGTGGACAATACTGGTAAATACTGGACAATTGAAATAAAAGACAGTCTTACTATTTTGAACCTTTACACCTATTGATAACCTTGTCAGACAAGTGTGGGGGAATGGCTACATATTGCTAAGTAGGTTAAAAGTTTGTACATAATCATAATGTAGGACAATTGAAATAATAATATGTATCATAAAGTTGTATGTTCAAATTCTACTTAAAGGCAATAGCTATAGTGGTAAATACTGACCAAATGAAATACATTTGTGCATATTGATACTGGTTGATACATTTAATATGTTTCAAATTAATTTTATTCATTTGTTTATCTAATAAGATGTCATTAATGAGCCACAGAGTTGTTAGATTTACCTGTTCTATATACCAATATGATACCCTTAATTAGTTAGCAAACAGGTGGCTATGTGGCAATTATAATTTATAGCTGTCAAAACATATGGTATTTGTGGTGTTTATTTAAGGGATTAATTATGGTAAAATGGACAGGAAACCCATTTAGGTAGTAAAAGACAATAAACAGTTTGCAGTCTGTCCAGTTTGTACATTGTAAAAGATAAAAAAAACAATACAATAATTAAAAGAAAATAAAGTCAGGTACAATGTATATACAAAAATGTATTATTGACCACTTAAAATTTCAATCGTCCAGTATTGTCCACTTGAGGAGTAATGTCCAGGGCAGTATTTAATGGTAGAAAACAAAAACAAAAATTGAAAAAAATAAAGTCAGATACAATGTAATATTATAAATATAACAAAAAAATTTACTATTGACCACCTAGAAATTGTTTTGACCACTTAAACTTTGTATTGTCCAGCAATTGACCATTGAAAATTTCAATCGTCCAGTATTGTCAAGTATTGTCCACTTGAGGAGTATTGTCCAGGGTGGTATTTACCGGTAAATTCCACCGGTAAATACCGGGGGTGGTATTTTCCGCCCAACCTTGGCAAGGTGAAGGTCAAAATGTCTACAAATATGGTACAACTAGAAAGGTCTCATCATAAGGAAGTAACATACCAAATATGAACACCCAAACACTAAAAGCCTACCTTCTAGAAGCAAGGTTAAAGTTTTTCAAAAATTTGCCCTTAGAGCAAGGTCAAGGTCAAAATGTCTACAAATATGGTACCACAAGAAAGCTCTCATCATAATGAAGTTACATACCAAATATGAACAGCCTACCACTAAAAGCCTGCCTTCTAGAGGTAAGGTTGAAGTTTTTTTTTTTTAAATTGCCCTAAGGGCATGGTCAAGGTCAAAATGTCTACAAATATGGTACCATTAGAAAAGTCTCATCATAAGGAAGTTACATACCCAATATGAACACCCTACCACTAAAAGCCTACCTTCTAGAAGCAAGGTTAAAGTTTTTGAAAAATTGCCGTAAGGGCATGGTCAAGGTCAAAATGTCTACAAATATGGTACCATTAGAAAGGTCTCATCATAAGGAAGTTACATGCATACCAAATATGAACACCCTACCACTAAAAGCCTACCTTCTATAAGTAAGGTTAAAGTTTTTTAAAAATTGCCCTAAGGGCAAGGTCAAGGTCAAAATGTCTACAAGTATGGTATCAAAAGAAAGCTCTCATCACAAGGATGTCATATACCAAATATCAACATCCTAGTTCTTCAGGTCTCCATTCCACAGGCCAGGTTAAAGTTTTGCTGACGCCACCGCCGACACCGGGGTGATGACAATAGCTCTCCGGACATTCGTCCCGGCGAGCTAAAAATGAATGGAAATAGTTCCAATTATGAACACATACATAAGAACTAGTACACTTACTTAAACATACTTTGTGCTTACAGACATATCTCATGTCAATGTTCTACCACACTTAACTTCAAAAATCTTAACATTTGTTATCCAAGGAGTGACCCACCTAAAGAGTTGAGGCGTTCCCTTTGGTTTCTTCAAAAATTGCTTTAAACAAACATAAAATGGGCTGGATGAACTTAAACATCACACTGCCATCCTATATTTGTATATAATCACCAACATACTTATCTTAATAGCAGTCTATTGTGTATTCAACAACTTATAATCAATTTTTTTCTTGTGTGCTCATTCATGAATATGATACAAACATGTTGATGAAATCATATAATGAAAAAATATAAATATTTTGAATTAGTAATTACCTTTTCTGTAATTCGTTTCTTTACTACTTTGTCAATTCCGTTAAATGCTCCTGATGCTATAAATAGTATATTTGATGTATCAACCTGTACAGTTTCTCCACGTAGTTTCTTTGAATTTTTTTCAGAAACATTTACAATAGTGCCCTCCAAAAGTTTTAACATTCCTTGTTGTACACCCTCTCCAGAAACATCTCTATGTTGGTAAGGATGATTTGAAACACGGCCTATCTTATCTACTTCATCAAGAAATATAATGCCTAGAATAAATTGAACCATTTCAAATAAAAGAACCTTAGTAAGCATCACATACCCCATGCCCCACACATATATATCTGTGTAGTTTGGGACACTTGGACATATGGCTCACCTCACTAACAAATTAAATCCCCAAAATCCCTTCGCTATGTCAAAGTATATCTTCCCTAGGCCATGTCAAAATACATGCTGTAATGAACTATAAAATAATCTTTGTTATGTTATTATAAGCAATGATTCCTTAAATATTTCATTTGAATGATAATTTATAAAGCTTTTTTTTTAAATAGCTTTATACAAGGAATACTGACAAAATGATAACTTCTATTATCTCCCTTTGGGTATGGTGTAAGAGGTTTCTTTTGTGGACTGAAAGTTTTGTTACTTCCTCCCATTTATACATAATACCATTGCATATACCGTTTTTTGGTGTGTATTACGCACATTTTCCCCCAGAAAACTCCTGGTAAGAGGGTGTGCCTTTGATACATGTGAACTTCAAAAGATTATTATTTCTGACCACAACTAACTTAATTTCAGACTGGAAATGACACTGGAATTAAGTATAAAATCCTTGTTGTGATCCAGATATGAACATGTTTTTGATGATAACAAAGTTTGCCCATGTAAACATGATTAGAGGTATATTGTTTTCTTTTTGTACAACATGTATACTTAGAGATATTCCGGTAAACAAAATTTCATCTCGATCATGTCTGTCATGTTTGTTTTGATTAGGTTAAGCCGGTTCCAGTTTTCAGGGGTATAAGATACTTGAAAGTGATAATGCAATTATAAATTTATGAAAAGGGATAGTTTAAATGAAGTTAAATGATAAATAAATCGATTATGAAGATAAATATCGGATTATCACTTAAAAATTTACCACGGCAAACTGTAATATTTACAAATCCATACTCACCTTTGACTTTTAAATTAAAATTTGGAGATAAACTTCCTGTGTTTACCAAATCAAATATTTTTCATTTGCAAATTCCCATAATGTTTGAACATACCATAAAATGAAGACAGGTACAGTTATTCCTCTTAATATAAGTGAATAAAGCATCATGTCTTCCATTTAATTTAGTTCACAAGGTAACTCTCGGCTCCTCCAGACATTTTTAGACAGAACATGTTGTTGAAAATTTACGTCCTTTTTTTTTAATACACAACTAGATTTTTTTCTTTTTCTTTTTTTCTCTGAGAAAGGGGGGCACGTTTTATACACAAGTGTGTTTAATATGCACCAAAATTCAGTAAAATATAAATTGTAGATTTTTATAATTTTTGTGGTATTATATTGATGCAAGACAGAACATTTCTACGTTCTTTTGTGTATGGTATTCTTCTGTATTTTATGTCCAATTACTGTTGTATGGTACTCTTCTGTATTTTATGTCCAATGACTGTTTTTCATTGAATTTTTTTTCTGACATTATAACTAGTATGTAAAATAATATGTGAAAGTGTGTACAATTTACAACAGAAAAAATATTAAATATAGTAATATATAAGATAATGATAATCAAAAGATATAAAGTAATAATTCTTAAATATTCTGTTTCAATAAATAAAACTATAGGTTGTGGTACATACCTTGTTGACATTTTTCAATGTTATAGGCGAGTCACCTAAGGCGATGTCCTGTAACAGTTTACTTATTACTGTGGTACAAACCTTGTTGACATTTTTCAATGTTATAGGTCGCATCCTGTAATCAGAGCTGTCAAGGGGGTTTAGGTTCCAGGAGTGAGACGGAGCGGGTATGGAGGAATAGCCATGAGATTATTTTTTTCAGAGACGCAAAGTGGTGCATTCTGAGAGCATTTCAAATGGGCATAGCAATGAATTTGAAACCAAATTGAACGTAAAATATACAAATAGCTTTCATATCTGTGATTTACATTGAAAAAAAATGTTTTACTTCAGGGCTTTTAGTAGACAGGTGTGGACCCAAATTGATGTCTCTCCCATCCCTGCTTGATCGCAAAATTGATGTGAAAACTCAAACTGCCTAAATCAGAAAACTAAACATGTTCATTGGACTGTGAAATTAGATTAACTGACAAAAGCAATATAGCAGACTGTCACATATCACCCAAAACCAAAATTTCAAATATTAATGACCTACCACTGATAGATCTGAAAAACCAAACATGTTCACTAGACCATGAAAATGAGGTCAAGGGCTAAAACCAAATAGCAGACTGTCATCTTCCATCTAAGACAAACCAACATGCCTAATATTGTTGAACTTACATTAATATATACTAGGAAACTTAACATGATCACTGGACCATGAAATTGAGGTCAGAGACAAAAGCCATATAGCAGACTGTCATGTACTATGCAAGACCAACATATAAACCAAATATCATTGACCTACCACTTATAGTTACTGAGAAAATGACCTATTCACAAAACCTTAACATGCTCACTAGACCGTGAAATTGAGGTCGAGGACAAAAGCCATATGACAGACTGTCATGAGCTACCTGAGACCAACCTGCATACTATATATCATTGACCTACCACTTATAGTTACTGAGAAACTTAACTTGGCACAAAAAACTTAACATGTTCATTGGACCGTGAAATTGAGGTCACAGACAAAAGCCATATAGCAGACTCCCATATACTACTCCAAACCAACCTATATACCAAATATCGTTCACCTACCACTTATAGTTACTGAGAAAATGACCTAATCACAAAAACTGAACATGCTCACTAGACCGTGAAATTGAGGTCAAGGACAAAAGCCATATGACATACTGTCATGTACTACCTAAGACCAACTTACATACCAAATACCAGTGACCTACCATTTATAGTTACTGAGAAACTAAACTAAGCACAAAAACTTAACATGTTCATTGGACCGTGAAATTGAGGTCACAGACAAAAGCCATATAGCAGACTGTCATGTACTACTCAAGACCAACCTATATCAAATATCATTGACCTACCACTTATAGTTACTGAGAAACTAAACT
>MJUU01062562.1:62267-74369 GCA_002080025.1 Modiolus philippinarum
AAAGGGTACCTATTTTGTGAAATCAACTCCTCCTACAGTTTTCAACCTACATTTTTAAAACCTCACAAAATGTTTCTATGTATATTGTAGATGTGCACCTCCCTTTTTGGAATTATTTTGAAATTTTTTTCCTGCTTTTCACAGACCCATTAGGGAACCTAAAAAAACAACACTTTATAGCTAGAAGCACCAAAACGCAACCCGGCCATTTGATTCTTTGACCCATTTTATAAAATTTCTGAGATTTATCATATTAATTCCGCCCTTCTCTTTGGGTAGGCAACAGACCGCTCTAGATGCTCGGTCTTGTTTACCTTCCCAAGCAAAAGACCACATAATATTATTTATCTCCTTTTCATATTTTTGAGGTATACCTCTCATTTCGATTTCATACCCAATCGTTGACAAAATAAATGATTTAATAATAAAAACTTTTCCCTCAAATGTCAAATCTCTTGCTTTCCAAACCTCAATACAGCTCTTAATCTTATTTATTTTTTCTAACCATATTCGATCTAAATTTACCCCATACCCGTGTTGGATGCCAAGCGCTTTAACTGGCTGTTTTATCCATTTAATTTTATCAAACTTCTGCTTCTTATGCTTCCACCTACCTATGTACATTCCGACTGTTTTATTCATATTCATACTCTTGCCGCTGGCTTTTTCGTATGTTTGTAACACTTTAAAAGTTTCTTCTATTGATTTTTCTGATTTATTCAATAACTTCGTGTCGTCTGCAAACATGTTTAGTTTTGCTTCCAAATTAATACCAGGAGTTTAATCCCTTCAATGTCTGTATTACTTCTGATAGTTGCAGCAAAGGGCTCTGCTTGTAAAATATTGCGATTGGGCATCCCTGTCGAATTGATTGGGATATCCCGACGTACCTCGATACAAATCCATTAGTTTGGATACATGTCTTCGCATTTTTAAAAAGCATGAATACCCAGCCCCTGAACTTTTCACCGAATCCAAACTTCCTCATACAAAGATCTATCCAATCCCCTTCTACACAATCAAATGTTTTCTGTTGATCAAGAATATGATAGCCCCATCTTTATCCTCCATTTCTGTATAATCAATGATATCTTGTAATAATCTGTTCCCATGAAAAATATCCCGACCCTTTACGAAACCCCTTTGATCCGTACTAATAATATTTGGTAGTACAAGTTTTAAACTTTCTGCCAACAATTTTGAGATTATCTTATAATCTGTGTTCAGTAGCGTAAAAGGACACCAGTTCTTAATATCTTCCCTTTCCCCAGACTTGAACAATAGCGTTATTATACCTCTGTATTGCGAATCACAAAGTTTATTATTACCCGTGATCTCGTTAACAACGGAGGTGAAGTCGTCACCAATAAGGTACCAGTAAAGTTTGTAAAACTCACTGATAATACCGTCCTCCCCGTGAGATTTCTCAGGTTTAGATTTCGCACTGCGTTTAGGATTTCATCCAGGGTAGTATCTGGTTCATAATTTGCCTTATCTTCATCGGAAAACATTTTGTCAGCATTTTGTAATAAAGATTCGGCGGATTCATGTTCCCATCCCTCAGAAAAGAGAAGTAATTTATAAAACTCCAACTGGGCTTCAAGAATGTAGTCTATACCTTCCTTGTATTCACCATTTGATGTTTTAACTCTGAAATAGAGTTAATATTGGACCTTAATGAAAATCAACCTTTTCATCATCTGCTCTGAAACAATTGCAGGAAATTTGACTAATTAAACTGTACTCGAATGATGTATGGTAGGTCCGTAAGATCCAACAAAAAACAATGAAATATACAAACATTGATTACTCCACAAGATCCTTTTCATTACCACAGATAGTCAATTTTTAGCTTACCTGATCAGAAGTGTCAGGGTGAGCTATTGCCATCACTTGGATTCCTTTGTCCTTCCGTCATCTGTCCTCCGTTAACTTTTCACATTTTTATAATCTCTGACACCGCTAATGCAAAGTCAACTAAACTTTACATGAATTATGCATGGAAGATCCTTTACAAAAATTATCAATTTCATTCTGATCCAGAAGTGTCAGTGCAAACTTTTGCCTTCACTTAGGGTCTGTTGCCCATACCTCATCTGTCATCCGTTAACTTTTCACATTTTGATTATCTCCTCTGAATGCATATTCTACCAAACTTTACATGAATGAGGTATTGAAGGTCCTTGACAAAAATTGCTCATTTTATTCGGATTGAAAAAAAATATGGCCAACAGCGCTTACCATAGGTTAATTGTGGACATATGGGAAAATAATATTTTCATATTCTGCTCAGAAATCACTGAAGCAAATTCAACTAATCTTTACCGGAATGATGTATGGGAGGTTTTTCAAAGATTACTCATTTTGTTCAAATCCAATGGAAAACATGGCCTCCAGCACTGATCATTGTTTTACATTTACCCTATTTGAAAATCATCATTTTCCTTATTATACCCCTCGCAAACATTGTTTAGGGGGTATACAGGAATCACCCTGTCTGTCTGTCCATCTGTATGCCCGTCTGTCTGTTTGTCTGTCCACACTTCTTGTAAGCGCATCTCCTCTTAAACTAATGGAAGGATTTTGATGAAACATTACACAAAGAAAGGAATCTACATGGACATGTGCATGAAGGAATATAATTATTGTCCGCAACCAGGAAGGGGAGATAATTTGACTTTGTCTTTTCATCAATTCCATCTGAATAGATTACCTTGTAAGCGCAACTCCTCTTAAACCCCTTGAAGGATTTAATGAAACTTTACACAAAGGTAGGACACTATATTGAGATGTGCATAAATGAATATTATTGTTGTCCAAAACCAGGAAGGGGAGATAATTCTACTTTTGACTTTTCATTGATTCCATCTTCACAGATAACCTCTCGTAAGCACAACTCCTGTAAAACCACTTATAGGATTTTGATGAAACTTCACATGAAGGAAGGACACTATGTGGACATGTGCATGAAGGAATATAATTATTGTCCAAAACCAGGAAGGGGAGATAATTCGACTTTGACTTTTCATTGATTCCATCTGCACAGATTACCTCTTGCATGCAACTCCTCTTAAACCCCATGAAGGATTTTAATGAAACTTTACACAAAGGAAGGACTCTTTATGGACATGTGCATGAAAGAATATAATTTTTGTCTGAAACCAGGAACGGGAGATATTTCGACTTTTGACTTTATATTGATTTTATCTGCACAGATTACCTCATAAGCTCATCTCCTCTTAAACCACTTTAAGAATTTTTATGAATCTTTACACAAAGGAAGGATACTTATAGAGATGTGCATGAAGAAATATTATTCTTGTCTGAAACCAGGAAGGGGAGATAATTTGACTGACATTTTATTGATTCCTTCTGCAATAATTTTTTTGGACTTTGACATTTTTTTTTCAAAAAAATAATTCAAAGGATACCAGGTAGATATTGTGAAACAAAGCTGTGGGAGAGAAACAGCTTTTTCATTGTAATCCTCTTGAGAAGTTTTTTTGAAAGTGTTGGAACAAAATTTCTTTAAAGCTTATGATTTTTTTATGGAAAATGTCAAAGAGGCCAAAAAATGGTGAAATTTATTTTTGTCTGATTACAACAGAAAAGTTATTTCTTGAGGATTATATCATTGAGTCCATTCTCATATTGTATCCACACTCATACTATATTCACATCTATATTGTGTTCACACGCACCCAAATTTGCACTTACCATACTGATTCAGGGTTCAATGAGCGGGGGTATATCTGGCTGCCATTCGGCGACAGCTCTTGTATTACTCTAAATCATTGAAGGAAATTTAACTTATCTGTTTTGGAATAAAGTGTGGAACATCCTTTACAGAGATAACTCATTTCAGTTGGATCTGACAAAAAATTTTATTGCTGCCAGTGGAGAATATAGCTTAACATTAGTCCCCATTTAAAAAAACATTATTTTTGCTCATCAGCATTGGCATTGGCTTAAAAGCATTTGTCAGGTGAGGGATACAGGCTCAGTCTCTCAGCCTATTTGCGGGAAATAGTAATTGGCTATATAAATTGAACATATGTTGAATATGAAAATTTGTCAATCTGGTTAGAACCAGTTTTAACTTTGAGAAGTTTAATTTCAAAGCACATTGTTTGAATTCCCTTTCTACTATGTCAAGAATGTTCATGTAATAGTTAAAGTATGTTTCAGGGCAATTAATTGAATTAAGGTGCTTCATAAGAAAAGGGGTGGTCTTGATGCCTCAGTGCACAGCATTTTGACCCATCCTTTTGACATTTTAGCACAATGTATCTTGGCATAAAAGCAAGGCTTTGTTTGCTTTTGGATATTGGGGCCATGCCCCTTTTCAAAAAAGGGGCAGATCTGTATTTTCATACATTCATATATTTTTGCTTTTGAGGAAATTCCAATCTGTTAACATGGACGTATTTCACATAGCATGTACCATTAATGAGATCACTTTGTTGACGCTAATTCTCCCACATCTTTCATCATATTTTGACCAAACTTTACAAAATTGTTGACCATCATGCCTAGTTGTGCATATTGTCTGGCCGGATTAATTGGCCAATTTTTGTGGGAGTTATGCTCTTTTTTGTCATAGAATTTTGATTAATTAAGTGAATTGATGCTAATTCTCCCACATCTTTCATCGGAATTCATTCAAATTTAGTAATATTCAAATGCAATGGCAACATATGAAGATACAAATAATCTCCAGGAAGATATGTATTAGGGGAGACATTCATTTTTGTATCAAAAACACACTTCTAGTTTGTTTTAATTTTTATGCATAAAATTAATGCTATCCAGAATTATTTTTCTAGAAACTTGAGAAGAAAGAGGCTGCTTTGGCTGATGAGGATGAAGATGAAGAAGACGAGGAGGAAGAAGAAGAAGAGAAAACAGAAAAAAAATTAGATGAGGATAATGATGATGTCGCTGATGATATAGAAGAAGAAGAGGTAGGACAGTGTAGAAATTTCTAGGGACTCATTCCCCATATTAAGTGATCAGGTCAAAAAATTGAAAAGAGGCACACTTATTAAGTACTGTAAACCGGGAAATTTTTGTGCCATCTTTTTTTTATGGTTTTCAAAATAGATTTCATTTCGCACAGTCTGAAATTTGCGGTTGGCGTTCAAGCTATTTTATCACAATATTACATCAAAATATTCGCGGCAGTTTTATTTTCACGCTTCATTCATCCCCATGTCAATAGCGAAAATAAAACAATCGCAAAAATTTCCCAGTTTATTGTAGGGCATAAAGCATGTTGATCTTACTTAGGTATATGATGCAAAGATTTATATATCTAATCCTTCCATTACAATGAAAATTGACATAGGACTCAAAAAAGACTAGAGATGTTATTTTAAGGGCATATCCAATAGTTTCAGGGGAGATAATAGCAAACACAAAAGAAGGCAATGTTTTCCGAGAATATGACGTTGATAAATGTAACGTCTCAAAGTAATGCCCATTGTTTCCGAGGGAAAGGTAATTTGTACCTTCAAGTTTGGTGGACTTTATGGGTGTTACCGATGGGAGATTTGTTAAGCGTTGCATATTTTAATGATTTACTCAGAAACGAACTCGGTGACCTATGTGGTTTTGAGATTTTTGAGTAGCATATTGTTGGAACTACATGATATCAAAATTTCATAAAATCGACAATATCAGAAGTCTATAAAATATCGTAAACTTGAATTTGCAATGGGGATATTTTATGCCACTTTCACCGTTACAAGAGCTACATATTCATTGATTTATAGGAATAGAAATACTTTCTCATAAAAAATTATTTCTTCTGTAAATCTTTAAAATCTTGACTTTGTTTTTCTTTCACTTTGGTATCGATGAGATTGAAAATATTTTACAAATTATTTTTCAAATTGAAACTTGATTTTTCTTTAAAAAATGCAAAAATAACAAATTTTTAATCTCGAAATTCATAGAAACAAGATCTGTGACCTATTATTGTCTCGCCCGCGATGAAAGGCGCGGAAAGCGAGACATATGCTTACAAAGTATGACAGTGACGGCGGCGGCGTAAACTTTCATGTTAAGTTTTTGTGATTAGGTCACTTTCTCAGTAACTATAAGTGGTAGGTCAATGATATTTGGTATATAGGTTGGTCTTAAGTAGTACATGACAGTCTGTCATATGGCTTTTGTCTGTGACCTCAATTTCACGGTCCAATAAACATGTTAAGTTTATGTGCTTAGTTTAGTTTCTCAGTAACTATAAGTGGTAGGTAAATGATATATGGTATGTAGGTTGGTCTTAGGTAATACATGACAGTCTGTCATATGGCTTTTGTCTGTGACCTCAATTTCATGGTCCAATGAACATGTTAAGTTTATGTACTTTGGTCAAGGTCTAGTTAACTTGTTTGGTTTTTCAGTATCTAGCTGTGGTAGGTCATTGATATTTAGCTTTTTGTTTTGGGTGATACATGACAGTCTACTGTATTGCTTTTGTCAGTTAATCTAATTTCACACTCTAGCGAACATGTTAAGTTTTCTGATTTAGGCAGTTTGAGTTTTCGCATCAATTTTGTGACCAAATAGGGACGGGCGAGACATCTATTTGGGTCCACACTAGGCAGTTTGAGTTTTCGCATCAATTTTGTGACCAAGTAGGGATGGGCGAGACATCTATTTGGGTCCACACTTGTTTATGTCATTTTTGGAATCCTCAGTACTTGTTTCACAATATATATCTAAAAATTGTAAAAATGACAATATAACAAGAAACTGTTGGATATGCCCTTAAATCAGTTGTTTGTACTGAAATGAGAATAAATAACGTGATTAGACTGATCGTTTAACAACTGAATACTGCCAGATTTCATGGAAGCCCTCAAGGATTTCAAACAAAACCATGGCCAGGAGTGTTTTTTGGACATGGGGGCTTATATAAGGAATACAGTATATACAGTCGAACCTCGTTGTGTCGAACTCGGTTGTCTCGAAAACTCGGATGTGTCGAAGTGCATTGTCGGTCCCGGCAAATTTCCCCTTTGATTCATGCATTTTTACCTCTGATGACTCGAACTCGGTTGATTCGAAATCTCGGATAACTCGAGTATAATATATGGTCCCGTCGGAAATTTCCTAACCAATTTTACCTTGATATGTCGAAGTTTAATTATGCATCCGAGATTCCCAATAAATTGTCTACACATCATAGTCAATCATTAATTAATTATATGTAGTTTAATTATGCATTCGAGATTCCCAATAAATTGTCTACACATCATAGTCAATCATTAATTAATTATATGTCTAGCGTGTAAATGTCATTTGTCAGACATTGTCAGATAAGCGTGTCCAAGCGGAACTCAACCACGCTTTTCTTTGATTGTTTGTCGGAACGAATTTGAATGAGCCAAGCGTAAATGAATTGGAAAAAGAATAATTAGTGATTATAAAGGACTAAAATTATAGCTTTAATTCGAACAAACAACTTTTCAACTCTCTGTCAAACAGTCCATAACTTCTTCAGAAATACTCAAGGCTACTTTCGTTTCCATAGTTTCATTCATAGTGAAATTTAAGTGGGAACTTACTCGTTACGTAATACGTGTTTGGACTCTGTTTTGTTTTATAAATTTTATAGTGCATTCATGCTAGTATGTTTTTTTATTATCAATTTTTTGTTTTTTAAATTCTATAGTGCATTCATGCTAGTATGTTTTTTATTATCAATTTTTTTCCAACAAAAATGCAACAGTTACGCTGTGTTGATCGACGGGAAGTGCATTTAACAAAAATAGACCACGTTATGTTCTTGTCTGTTGTTTATCTAGCAAGGAAAAAATGTCCCTATCCATACCTCGATTGATCGGATGTCTCGAACCTCCGATAACTCGAACAGTTTTCGGTGGTCCCTTCGACTTCGACTTACCGAGGTTCGACTGTAAATCATACTCAAGAAGAATTCTGATACATGTATATATATGTGTAGTTGTATTTCCTGGGAAAAAGTTAACATAAATTCTAATATGAGAACAATAGAAACCATGATGACCAGACATATGAAAATCTCCAGTAACATTATGAGCGACGTCACAACAGTCTTTAAACCAAAACAAACGACATCATAATATGTTTTGTGTACGAAAACGTCAGTAAATGTTGTGTAATGGCTGCCATTATGGTGTACACTATAGGTCCATCCAGATCATTGTATATCATATTAGAATCGAAATAATTCATGTTCGCCAGTGGTTTGTAGTCGATTAACATATGGGTGTCCATTATTTTCATTTATTTCTGGGTAAAATATGAACGAAAATAATGGCCACCCATATGTAATCTCCAACAAACCACCAGCACCCATGAATTATTTCTTAATCACTTATCAGTCTTTCTTTCTGCTTTGGGTCAACTGTTGCTCACCTCGATTTAATAAACATGATAAAAAGGGCCAAATAGGGCATTTTTGTAGAACATAAATCATTGTAATTTATCAGATTTTGATGGGATGCCTTTATTAGTGTTCTTGAATAAATTTCCCATGTGGAATCTTGCAACATTTTAACATATCATTTAATGTTTTTGGATCCAAGACAGGTGACTTTTAAAAAATCTTATTTTTATGCCCCACTGGCACTGATACATTTGCAAGTGCATATACTGTTGCTCTTGCTCTTGTCCCTTTGTCAGTATACTTCTGGTCAAGTTTGAGGTATTGGCTAAGATTGTTTTCCTTTGGGCAATTTACTTAATACAAGCAACAATGAAAGTTGATCAATTGTTAGATCTTGGATATTACCGAAGAATACGTAAAGCAGATTGACACTTTGACTTTTTTTATGTTTTAGTGACTTTGGTTGGGTTTTTATTACAATACCTTTCTCAGAAACTATAAGCGATACCACAATGTACCACAGAGTTAAGCAGGTGATTTGATTTTAGGACTTGAACCAGACTTGTCTCTTTGACACATTGTCGTTGTCTCTTTGACACATTCCCCATTTCCCTTCTTTTTTCTATTGTGTTGAAAACAACATTAAAACCTGTATTTTACAAAACAAGACATAAAATTGAGCTGTAATTGATATTTTAAACCTATATTTTTATGTTTAATAGGAAACAGACTACATATTGTCTTACTTTGATAATGGTGAAACATATGGAGATGATGACGATGATGATGATGGAGATGGACCAATATATTGAAATTTATGGAAAGCATGTTATGCCATAAAGAGTGGACAAAAAAACATTTACACACTTAAATGATCTAGAATTTCATATATTATAGTTATTGGTGGATTGTCAGCTCAAAGTTATGCATATATGAAAATGTTTTCAGCCACAAGGGGACACTGGAATAAACATTACTAGATAATTAAACAAGGGTGCTATGATTTTACCAGTACTTGAAATCTCTCATTAAAGACAAGCAAATTATTTTAGTTGAATTGTTTGAATGTGTAAAAGAGGAGATAATTTGTTATATTTCAAGAAGACAACAACTGTCTAACATGTAAAGCCAAAATGTCTATAAAAAGTGATGTTGCCTTTTCCTGATAAAAATGAAGATAATTTGGTTGTAATTCTTTTGGCTTATTTCCCTGTTCCATAATGGAAGTGAAGTTGATTTGATTGCTGCTCACCTGGCTTTATTTCATTCTTCCCGGTAAAAGTGAAGATAATTTGGTAGTAGTTCACTTGGCTTTATTTCCTCCTTTCTTGATGTAAGTGGAGATAATTTGGTTGTTATTCACTTGACTTTATTTCCCTCTTTCCTGATGTAAGTGAAGATTCGGTTGCTATTGACTGGGCTTTGTTTCCATCTTTCCTGGTGTAAGTGAAGATAATTTGTTTGCTACTGACTGGGCGTTATTTCCTTGTTTCCTGATGTAAGTGAAGATGATTGGGTTGTTATTTATTGGCTTTATTTCCCTCTTTCCTGATGTAAGTGGAGATTATTTGGTTATTATTCACATGGCTTTATTTCCCTCTTTCCTGATGTTAGTGGAGATAATTTGGTTATTATTCACTTGGCTTTATTTCGCTCTTCCCTGATGTTAGTGGAGATAATTTGGTAATTATTCACTTGGCTTTATTTCCCTCTCCCTTGATGTAAGTGAAGATAATTTGGTTGTTATTAACTTGGCTTTATTTCCCTCTTCCTTGATGTAAGTGAAGATAATTTGGTTATTATTCACTTGGCTTTATTTCCCTCTTCCTTTATGTAAGTGAAGATAATTTGGTTATTATTCACTTGGCTTTATTTCCTCTTTCCTGATGTAAGTGGAGATAATTTGGTTATTATTCACTTGGCTTTATTTCCCTGTCTCCTGTTGTAAGTGGAGATAATTTGGTTATTATTCACTTGCCTTTTTCCCCTCTTTCCTGGTGTAAGTGAAGATAATTTGGTTATTATTCACTTGGCTTTATTTCCCTGTCTCCTGTTGTAAGTGGAGATAATTTGGTTATTATTCACTTGGCTTTATTTCCCTGTTTCCTGATGTAAGTGAAGATAATTTGGTTATAATCCACTTGGCTTTATTTTCCTCTTCCTTGATGTAAGTGGAGATAATTTGGTTGTTATTCACTTGGCTTTATTTCCCTGTTTCCTGATATAAGTGGAGATAATTTGGTTATTATTCACTTGGCTATATTTCCCTCTTTCCTGATGTAAGTGAAGATAATTTGGTTGTTATTAACTTGGCTTTATTTCCCTCTTCCTTGATGTAAGTGAAGATAATTTGGTTATTATTCACTTGGCTTTATTTCCCTGTTTCCTGATGTAAGTGAAGATAATGGTTATTACTCACGTGGCTTTATTTCCTCTTTCCTGATGTAAGTGAAGATAATTTGTTGTTATTAACTTGGCTTTATTTCCCTCTTCCTTGATGTAAGTGGAGATAATTTGGTTATTATTCACGTGGCTTTATTTCCCTCTTTCCTGGTGTAAATGGAGATAATTTAGTCATTATTAACTTGGCTTTATTTCCCTCTTTCCTGGTGTAAGTGGAGATAATTTGGTTATCATTCACTTGGCTTTAATTCCCTGTTTCCTGATGTAAGTGGAGATAATTTGGTTATTATTCACTTGGCTTTATTTCCTCCTTTCCTGTGTAAGTGAAGATAATTCCGTTGTTATTAACTTGGCTTTATTTCCCTCTTCCCTGATGTAAGTGAATATAATTTGGTTGTTATTCACTTGGCTTTATTTCCCTCTTCCCTGATGTAAGTGGAGATAATTTGGTTATTATTCACTTGGCTCTATTTCCCTGTTTCCTGATGTAAGTGGAGATAATTTGGTTATTATTCACTTGGCTTTATTTCCCTGTTTCCTGATATAAGTGGAGATAATGTGGTTATTATTTACTTGGCTTTATTTCCCTGTTTCTTGATGTAAGTGGAGATAATTTGGTTATTATTCACTTGGCTTTATTTCCCTGTTTCCTGATGTAAGTGGAGATAATTTGGTTATTATTCACTTGGCCTTATTTCCTCCTTTCCTGTGTAAGTGAAGATAATTCCGTTGTTATTAACTTGGCTTTATTTCCGTCTTCCCTGATGTAAGTGAATATAATTTGGTTGTTATTCACTTGGCTTTATTTCCCTCTTCCCTGATGTAAGTGGAGATAATTTGGTTATTATTCACTTGGCTTTATTTTCCTGTTTCCTGATGTAAGTGGAGATAATTTGGTTATTATTCACTTGGCTTTATTTCCCTGTTTCCTGATATAAGTGGAGATAATTTGGTTATTATTCACTTGGCTTTATTTCCCTGTTTCCTNAGAGTGACATCAGGTGCTCCGGAAGGGTAAGCATGTCCTGCTCTGTTAACAGCACCCGTCACACTGTGAGTGATTCAATCCGGGAAAATGTCAAAGTCGGTAGTCAAATCCGGGAAGACGTGAATCTAGCTGAAAATGTCCACTTTCATTTGGGATACTGACACGTCATATCTTTCAATGATGCTATGGTGACGGCCATAAAATTTCTTGAGGGATGAAATTAACAAAGGTTGAACAAATCCCTGACTAAGCAGCTTTAGGGACAGTGTTTTTGCTCTGTTAAAAAAATCACTGTACAAACTACAAGCTCGACAGTAACGAATCAACTGTGAAA
>MJUU01062562.1:74654-94036 GCA_002080025.1 Modiolus philippinarum
AAAAATGGGGATGAAGGGGGAGGAACCTTGTCAACATGTATCCTAATAATTCACATTTAAATATTTTCTGGAAAAGGGGTGTAGGTATCTTGTTAGCTCATTTCCTCCTAAATGGCTGCCTCGATTTTGCTGAAATGTGACACAATTGTAGTATACCACCATAAGATGTGCATCAAGTAATATGGTGGCTGCTAAAAATTTGGAAGAAGAAACAGATCAACTTTAAATATTTTCTGGAAAAAAGGGGAGGTACCTTGTCAGCACATGTCCTCCTGATAGGGTGCTTCAATTTTGAACAAATATTATGTAGATGAAGTATACTGCCTGCAGATGTGCATGAAGTGATATGATTGCTGCTTGAAATTTTGAATGGGAGATAATTCAACTTTGTATATTTTCTGGAAAAAAGGGGAGGTATATCATGGAGTCCATTCTTATTTTTTGTCCACACTTGTACTGTGTCCATGCCAGTATTGTGTCCACACACACTTACTATATTGATTTTGGGTTCAATGAGCAGGGGGTGTAACAGGATGCCATTTGGTGACAACTCTAGTTTTTCATTGGGCTTAATTTCCTTCTTTCCTGGACTTAGTAAAGATAATTTGTTTGTTACTAGTATGTACGTGGTTTTAATTGTTTCTCCCTTTCTCAATAGAAGACAATATAAATTGGATATAATTCACTGTTCAAAGGTTGAGAGAAGAAAGCCGATCTAAAATAATATGTTTTCTTTCAAAAGTTAAGACACCACATCAGATTGCATTTTACATCGATTACTAGTATATGAATAATATCGGTGGAGGATAAGGAATACCAAGTGCTTATAGTCTTTATCTGCAAATCATTATATTCACATTTAAATATGACACTATGACTAGCATTTGGCCTCATGGTGACATCATTTACTTCACATCCCGTCATTCCATCCTCAATATAACAAAATAACTTTCAAAGTGTTGTGCCTTTTGTTATAACAAACCTTTATATCCATTAATGATGAGTCAAACACTGAGAAAGTTCAGACAAAGGACCTTCTTTTTTAGCTCACTTTACTTTTACGATCACTTTGCATCAGTCGTTCGGTGTCTGTGGTCAAGCATCTGTAGTAAACTTTTATTTCAAAGAACTTCTTCTTGAGAACCACTGAATGGATTTTAATCAAACTTGGCATGAATGGTGTTATTACTTTGGTGCTGATCTATCATCCAACATGGCCCCCAGCGGCAAAACTCACTTTTTGGAATGCAAACAATGAACTTCTTCTAGAGAACTGCTAAATGGATTTAAACCAAATATGGCATGAATGATTCTTGTGGTGTGTTGACCAAATGATGTTACTTTGGGGCTGATTCGTCATCCAAAATGGCCTGCCGTTGTGATAGTTAACATTGGAACCTATAGGGAAATGTATACAAAGATCTTCCTCTAGAGAACAACTGAATAGAATTAAACCAAACATGGTATATATATATATATGGTGATATTGTTACTTTGGTGCCAATCCATCATCAAATATGGCCGACTGTGGCAAAATTTGTTTTAACATTTGACCCTTTGGGTAAATGCATACCAAGATCATATAGAGACCAGCTGAATGGATTTTAACTAATTATGATGCTTATGAGGTTGTTACTTTGATGTTGATCTGTCATTCAATATGGCTTCCAGCAGTGAAACTTATATTAACATTGGATCCTATTGGGAAATGCATTTAAAGATCTTCTAGAGAACTGCTGAATGGATTTTAACCAAACATGGTATCAATAATACTTGTGAGGTGCTGACCAAGTGTTGTTACTTTGGTGTTGATCTGTCATCCAACATGGCCAGCAGCTGTGATACTTAGTTTAGCATTGGACCATAAGGGGAAATGCATAAAAGGATCTTCTAGAGAATCACTGAATGGTTTTAAACCAAATATGGCATGAATAATGGTTATGAGGTGCTGACCAATTGTTGTCATTTTGTTTGGTGTTAATTCTCGTCCAATATGGCCGCCAGCTTAAGACCTTGTGAGGAAATGCATACAAAGATCTGCTTCTAGATAACGGCTGAATGGATGTAATCTTAACATGTTATGAATGATACCTATGTGGTGTTGACCAAGTGTTGCTACTATTGTGCTGATCCGTCGTTCAATATGGCTGCAAGCAGCGAAACTTAGCTTAACATTCGTCCCTCTGGGGAAATGCATACAAAGATCTGCAGAATGTATTTGAACCCAACAAACCATGAATGGTTCTTATGAGGTGCTGATTAAGTGTTATTACTTTGGTACCGATCCATCATGCAACATGGCTGCCAGCAGTGAACTTATTATTGTACCTTATGGGGTAATGCACACAAAAATCTTCTTCTAGAGAACCTCAGAATTGATTTAAACCAAACATGGCATGAATGATACTTGTAAGGTGCTGACCAATTGTCCATAAATTTATATTGCCCACAGTGGCAAAACTTAGTTAAACCTTTTCTAGAGAACTGCAAAATAGATTTTAACCAAACATGGCATTAATGATACTTTTGAGGTGCTAACAAAGTTTTTTTACTTTTGTGCCGATCTGCCATCCAAAATGGCTGCCAGGAATGAACATAAATTTAACTTGGACCCTATTGGAAATGCATACAAAGATCTTCTAGAGAACCTCGGATTTGACTTTAACCAAACATGGCATGAATGATACTTATGAGATGCTGACCAAGTATTTGTTCTCTGGTGCCAATCCATCCACCAATATGGACACTAACTGTGAACTTAGCTTAATATTGGATTCTATGGGAAATGCATAAAAAGATCTTCTCATATGAAACTAAGGAGTCGATCAGAACCAAACTTAATTAAAGTAGTCATTGTGAAGTCAAATTTAAAGTTTTTGATTTTAATGTACATATGTTATCCAAGATGGATGCAAAGGGAACAGAGTTTAATAAATGACTCTTTTGAAATGCATTCAAAGATCTTTCTCTGTTAAACTATATATATATAAATTGGCAGACTGTCATGATAGTCCTTGATAGGTCCCAGTCCTTTCCAGTCCTTTCGAAGTTTATATTCGTAGCTCATCCAAGATGGCCGCCAGCAAGAAACATACTTCAGCATAGGAACCTAATGGAAATGAAATTCAAAGATCTTCTTCTCTTAAACTACAGGGCCTATTGGAACCAAATTTGGTCACAACAGTCTTTTGGTGGTCCACTTCAAAGTATGTGATTTTGATGTTCATACCACATCTAAGGTGGCTGACAGTAGGGAACATAATTTAACATAGGACCATATCGGAAATGCATAAAAAGATCTCTGAAACTGCTTAAATGGTTTCAGTAATGTTTTAACTTGAAAGTCTTCAGAGTTTGGGATTCATATGTGTGTATCTCATCCAAGATAGCTGCCAGCAGGGAACATAGATTGGCCTAGGACCCTATAGAAAATGCTTTAACAATCTTCTTTTCTAGAACTGCTTGAACAATTTTATTTAAATTTTATCACAAAAGTCATTTGGCATTTTCTTCAAAGTATCTGATTTTTATGTTCATATATCATCAAAGATGGCTGCCAGTTGGGAATATAGTGCAGCATAGGACCCAGGTGAGCGATATAGGCTCTTGAGAAACTCTTGTTAAAAAATGGAGAACAGCATAAGTATACTATTGAACATCTATTAGTTTTTACAACTTGTTATCTTCTGTCATTCATCGTACACTTTTCAAAGATCTCTTTTATTAAACTATAAAAATATAAATATGTTGTGCGATGGCCACAAATTAACTATGGAACAAAATAAAATGGTATAGTTGGCCTTCTCTCGTCATATCCATCTTCTTCTCCGTATTTAGCCCGGTAGTCCCCTAGTCGAAGGCCATATAGGCCGAAACGTTGGGCAGTTTTCCCTCCCTCTCTTTCCATTTTTGTCATTTTTATGTGTTTTTTAATTTGTACATTTTGTGTTTTTTACGTTTTAATCGTGGCCAACTATACCATTTTATTTAGTTCTTTTATTAAACCATTGATGCAGTTGAATAACATTGTTACTTGAATAATCTTGTCACCATGCTTTGGGATGAAACATACAAAAACTAAATCTCGAAGTTTGAGATAACAGGACATTGTTTATGATATACTATGATCAAAGTTCATTTTGCCATCCATTTTAGATTGAATCTGAAGGTCATTGAGCCCAGAATATTGATTATGACAAAAGGGCAGGAAATTCTTTCTTTTATACGACCACAAACAATTTGAAGAACACTGTGACTAAACTTGGTTATAATTTTATTACTAGTAGTTTCTGAGAGGAATATCTTAGAATGTGTTTTCCATAGGGTCAAATGTTACATGTTCCCAGCTGGCGACCATCTTTGATACGGTATGGACATGCGTGATACCTTTTTTGGAAGGGAACATCCAATTACCATTATGTTTGGTTCTAATTGGATTGTTACTTCCTACTAAGATCTTTGAGTGTGCTTTCCAAAGGGTCCAATGTTAATATATGTTCCCGCTAGAGGCATTCGATTAGGTATAAACTTGCTGGATACCTCCTTTTGAAGGGACTATCTAATGACCATTGCGACTAAGTTTGATTCTATTTGCTCTAATGGTTTCTTAGGAAAGGATATTTGAATTCATTTCAATGGGTCTAATATGAAACTATGGTCCCCACTGACAGCCATCTTGGATAAGATACTGATATGCCGCACACCTTTTTGAAAGGGCCATCTAAAGTACTATTGCCACTAAATTTCGTTCTAATTGGTATTTTATGATATCTTTGAACATGTTTTCAATAGTGTTCAATGTTAAACTATGTTCTCTGCTGATTGCCATCATGGATGAGGTATGGACCTGCCTGATAACTTATTGGAAAGGGACCATCATAGGACCAAAGCATGGCTAAATATGGTTCTAATATGACCAGTAGTTTCTTACAAGATTTTTGGATAGGTTTCCATTGGATTCAGTGTTAAACAATGTTCCAAGTTGGCGGCCATCTTGGATAAGGGACATACCTGCCGGATACCTTTTATTGAAGGTACCAATTAGGACTTTGCAACTAAGTTTGGTTCTAAATAAACCTGAATCTAGTAGTTTTTGAGGAAAAGATCTTTGAATGTGTCTTCCATAGGTTCTAATGTTAAACTATGTTCCCAGATGACAGTTATCTTTGATTAGGAATGGACCTGCGCCATACATTTTAGGGAAGGGACCATCCAATTACCATTATGATTAAGTTTCGTTCTAATTGGATTGGTAGTTTCTGTTAAAATCTTTCACTTTGCTTTCCATAGGGTCCGGTTTTAAACTATGTTCCCCGCTGAAAGCCATCTTCCGTGAGGTACAAACTTGCTGGATACCTACTGTGGGCCCTTAAAAATACTACGGCTTCTTTCCGTGTTTGGCACTCGGTAAATGTCCTTAGTACTGGATTTGGCTTCCTTTTTTCTGTACTTTTGATAATGAGTACTTCTTTTCTATTTTTTTTTTTTCTTTTTTTTTTTGGATTTAGGATTTCCATATTATTCGATTCAAATGCTGTTGATGAGAGGTTACTCATTGAAACACATGTACAGCATAAAAAAATTGCTGTTCATTATGCAGCTCTGGTATTTTTTTTGGTAGTATTTGGAAAGGAACATCTCGGTATCATTTTGACTTAGTTTTGTTGTAATTGGATTAGCAGTTTCTGAGAAGATCTTTGAATTTGTTTTCATAAGGGTCAAATCTTAAACTATGTTCTCTCTATGTGACCATCACAGATGAGATACAGAGCTGCTGGATACCCTTTTGGAAGGGTCCATCAAAGGACCGTTGTTGCTAAGCTTGGTTCTAATATGACTAGTACTAGGTGATTATCATATTAAGATCTTCGGATATGATTTACATTGGGTTCAGTCTTAAACTATGTTTCCAGCTGGCAGCCATCTTTGATGAAGGACAAACATCCCCAACTTCTTTTATGGAAGAAACCAACTATGACCTGTGCAACTAAGCTTGCTTCTAACTGAACCTGAATCTAGTAGTTTCTGAGAAGATCTTTGAACGTGTTTCCATAGACTCTACTGTTAAACCTATTCTCAGCTGCAGTCATCTTTAATTATTTACGAACCTGCGTGATATCGTTTTGGGAAGCGATCATCCAATCAACATTGTGACAAGTTTGGTTCTAATTGGATTGGTAGTTTTCTGCTAAGATCTTTGAATGTGGTTTTCCATAGGGTTCAATGTTACACTATTTTCCTCGCTGGAGGCCATCTTCGATGAGGTACAAACATGTCAGTTACCTCCTTTGGAAGAGACCATCTAAAGACCATTGTGACTTATTCCTATTACACTAATGGTTTTTGAGAAGACTTTTGAATATGTTATCCATTAAGTCCAATATTAAACTATGTTCAACGCTGGAGGCCATCTTGGATGAGGTACGAGCCTACTGGGTAGGCCTTATCTGAGGACTATTACGACTAAGTTTTGTACTAACTGGACTGGTAGTTTTTGAGAAGATCTTTGAATATGTTTTCAAAAGGGTCCAATGTTAAACTATGTTCCTTGCTGGTAGCCATCTTGGATATGGACCTGGAAAATACCTTATTTGAAAGGGACCATCAAAGGCCTATTGTGGCCAAGTTTGGTTCAAATATGACTAGTACTTTCCATGAAGACTTTGTATGTGTTTTCCATATGATCCAATGTTAAACTAGGTTCCCTACTGACAGCCATCTTGGATTAGGGACATACTTGCAGGATACCTTTTTGAAAAGTCCCAACTACAGACAGTTGTGAATAAGTTTGGTTCTTTTTGAACCAGTAGTTTCTGAAAGATCTTGAATATGTTTTCCACAGCGTATCTATTTACCTTGGTGGCTATATTGGATGAATTATGGACCTGTCGAATCTCTTTTTGGAAATGACCATCTTAGGAATATTGTAACAAAAGTTCAACTTTAATTGAATTAGTTGTTTCTAAGAAGATCTCTGAATGTGTTTTCAATAGAGTCCAATATTAAAATATTTCCCCTGTTGGCAGCTATCTTTGAGGATCACACCTGCAGGATACCTTTTTGAAAGGTACCATCTATGGACAATTGTGAGTAAGTTTTGGTCTTAATAAACTAGTTGTTCTAAAGAAGATCTTTGAATGTGTTTGCCATAGGGTCCATTGTTAAACTGTTTTCTACAGGAAGCATTCTTGGATTAGGTACAAACCTGCTGGATACCAGTTCCGGATGGACTATCTAAGTTCCAATGTAAGTAAGTTTTGGTTCACTTGACTATTGGCTTCTGAAAAAAGATCTTTGCACATGTTTTCTATAAGGTTAAACTATGTTCTCCACTGGCATCCATATTTGATGAGGTACAAACCTGCCATATACCTTTCTAGCAAGGAACCATCTAAGGACCAATGTGAGAAAATTTAGGTCTAATGATTGGACAAGCACATTCTAAAAGATTTGTGACTGTGTTTTCCTTGGGTCCAATGTTAAACTATGTTCATGGCTGGCTGCCATCTGGGATTAGGTACAAACCTGTCAGATACCTGTCTTTTAAAGGACCATGTAAAGACAATTGTGACTAAGCTTGGTTGTAATTGGACTAGAAGATCTTTGAATGTGTTTTCCCAAGCGCCAATGTTAAACTATGTTCTCCGCCTGGCGGTCATCTTGATAAGGTACAGACCTGCCAAATACCCGTTTTTTGGATGGAACCATCTAAGGACCATTGTGACTATGTTTGGTTCTAATTCAATCGAACTAGTAGTTTCTGAGAAGATCTTTGAATGTGTTTTTCATACGTCCAGTGTTGAATAATGATCACAGCTAGTGGCCATCTATGATGGGGCTGTACTGGTTCTAATTAGACTAGTATTTTCTGAGAAGAAGAGCTTGTTTCCATATTGTCCAATGTAAAACTATGTTCCCCACTGGAGGCCATCTTGTATGAGATACTGACCTGGCCGATACCTATTTGGAAAGGACCATATCAGGATCGTTTTGACTTAGTTTTGTTGTTATTGGACTAGCAGTTTCTGAAGTCTTTGAGTGTTTTCATTAGGTACAATGTTGAATTATGTTCTCAATTGGTGGCCATCTTGGATGAGGTACAGACCAGCCGGATACCTTTTGGAAGAGACCATTGTGGCAAAGTTAGTTATAATTTATTTGAAAAAGTAGTTTCTGAGATCTTTGAATGTGTTTTCCATATGGTACAATATTGAACAACTGGTATGTTCCCCACTGGCTGCCATCTTCGATGAGAAATGGACTCTCCAGACCTGTTTTGTAGGGACCTTCTAAAGAACATTGTGACTAAGTTAGGTTGTAATTGTACAAATAGTTTCTGAGAAGATCTTTGAATGTGCTTCCTCATAGTATCAAATGATAAAAATATGGTTTCCTCTGGCAGTCACCTTGGGTGAAGTGGGGACCTGCCAGATGTCCTTTTTGGAAGGGACTATCCAAAGACCATTGTGACAAAGTTTTGTTTTAATTGGAGTAGTAGTTTCTGAAAAGAAGATCTTACAATGTGTATTCCAATAGGGTTCATTGTTAAAACTATGGTCCCTGCTGGCATCCATCTTAGATGGAGTGCAGACCTGATGGATGCAATATTTGAAAGGAGACCAACTGATGAGAAATTGTGACCAAGTTTGATCTCCTTCAAAATTGCAGGGTGGGTAGATCTTGATATGGCTGATATTACATCAATTTAAATTTGACCATTATCTTTTAAAGTTTTGGAAATATAAGACAAAAAAAATTGAAAATTAGGTGAAAAAGGGGCAATAACTCCTACATAGCTTTCAGATTTCTTTCAAAACTGCAGGTATATCTTGCCATTCTGGACATTTTTACCCTGTCAGCTTTTTTTTTATATCTGTTACAGTTTTTCCTAAAACAGCAACAGTGGCCATGGCTGGAGGATACACATGTTTGAGAAGCCATAAACTGGTGCTGATTTAGGCCAAGTTTGGTTTCATTTGGCTATAATGGTTCAGAGAAGAATATTTTGAAATTGTTGACACATGGACTACAGAACGATGATGGATATATAGTGATGGAAAAAGCTCACATTGCCTTTTAAGCCATGTCACCTAAAAAATGAAAAAGTCCCTTGACAAAGAAGTTAACGTCAAGGTTACTTGACAGGTGTTAGACTGTCATGTGCCCACTTAAATGTCATAATAAATCTAATATGAAGAATATAGGCATTATTACTGTTTAGAAATGGACATGAATGTAAAGAAATAACACAGTCACTGGACTGTGAGGTTACTTGACAATATCAGACTGTCATGTACCTACTAAAACTGGACTCTGTGTTACAATGCTGTGAAATGAATTTGAATGTTAACAATTTACAAATTTACTGAGGTGTCAGACTGGCATATACACTAACTAAATTGCAGCACTACAACAAATATGGTCTATTTACATTTTAATTGCTCAAAGCTTGACCTTAATGCAAACCTATGTCACAAAGGAAAGTTTAAGTCAATGCTGCATTGCTGAAATAATATAAATGTCTCCCTTTCAGAGACATTTATTGCAAACCTGACAAAAAAAGAGCAGAAAAATGTTCAAAATATTATAAAACGGGAAATAGACGAGTTGCAGACCAGAAAAAGGTAGGCGCAGTACAACTCACCATACTAAGGATTCAGACCAAAATATAAAATCACTACTTCATAAACATGAAAAGAAATCCTAAAATACTGGTCTCTGAAATAAAAGAAAATGTGTCCATGGGACACGGATGCCCCTGCCGGATAGAAATCGGCAAAATCATACCAAAGCTTCAGAACAAATATCAAATCATTTTTCTATACAAAAGCAGAAAAATCCTTGACAAAAGTTTGAATGTACTTACAGACATACGGACAAGGGCAAAACTTAATGCCCCCGACACCTAATGACGGCTGCATAATTAATGCATTGGCAAATAGGAATTAGAAGATTGATATGCTTTATCTGAAACAGAGATGCAATGTATGACTTGCTATACTTAAGCTCTGAGCCAAATATCCCTTTTTCATTTACAAGGCAGAAAAAAACAATATATCAACTATTATTTCTGATATTTATTTTGTCCTGCAAAATTTTAGTCTGAATTTGAACTTCAGAATATTTACTTTATTGTAATACTGAATATAAATGTATTATTTTGTCAACACTTCACATGATTAGAGTAAACATATAAATATTCAAAATATATACCAGTAAATTCAACAAAAACTCAAGGCTATCAACATATAAATCTCAACTTGGTCCAAACACTGCAGGGATAAGCTTATAAACATTCAACAATCAAATTTTTGTCATTTTGTAAACCATTGTGGTTTTTAAACTTTCAGACTGACAGAGAAGGATATTCTTATCAATAAACATAATTCACCTGTATGTTACTATCATATTTTGGGTCTGTCTAGCACAGTTTGGCTTCAAAAATTTGGAAATCATGATCTTGAGTACTTTCAGTTTAAATAAAAAATCAGGAATAGTTCTTTTTTTTAAAGTGACATAACCTTACCAAAATGCACCAGGCAAAATTCTGGCCCCTTTGACCCCTTATAGCTCAGAAACGGTAAGAACTACGCCAAATCTGTTGACATACAACTGAAAGCCTACAATGCGTTGAATCTAAAGAAAAAAATCTCATTGAAATCAGATGAAAAATAAAAATTTTAGGTACATGCATGTTTGCAATTTTTGTCCCGTTGGGCCCTCATAGCTTGGAAAGGAAACAAGTTATCAAAAATCCGATGGTGCAGAGCTTTATTAATTTTTCATTAGGAATCCATTGCAAAAAACTGCATCAAATTGGACTAAACATAAAAAAATAAAAAAATTTTAAATTCGCCCCTTTTGGGCCCCATTTATCCCGTGAACAGTACATACCACATGAAATCCGTTGGCATAACCTAGTTTGGAAATTTTCTAAGGAGTACACTAAAAGAAACCCCATCAAAATCTGATAAATAATACAGATTCTACAGTCAAATATGTGAAAACACCCAATTTAACCCTTTTTGACCCCTTTTTCTGAAACTGGTGGGGCCATGAACATAAAATTTAAACCCGGGCTCAAACATGTGCTAAGAAAAATCATACTAAAATTTGAGAATGATCCGTTCACTAGAACCAAAGTTATGCTGTCCACAGACACGAAAATACCCAATTTTACCCCTTTTTGGCCCCTTTTTCTAAAACGGGTGGGCCAGCAACCCGAAATTATGACCCGGGCTTAAGCTTATGCCTCATTTATAAATTTGGAAATGATCCGTCCACTAGAAACAAAGTTATGCTGGCCACAAACGCAGACACTGACGCCGACAACTGTGCTATAACAAATATACGACCGCAAAATTTTTACGGTCGTATAAAGATTCATGCAGCAAATTTTTGAGTAATTTCAAATACCAACATACACTTATCAGTTATCATTGACCTACCACATATGCAAATCTAAAAATGACCTAATTACAAAATATCACATGTAAAAGTTTACTCGGATGTTAACAGCATAATACTATTCATCAGACAAATTATACATATATCTGTCCCTTTTCTGATAATTTTCTAAATGCAATAACATAGTACATGAAGTAATAATGTACAATGTTTTATGCAAATTTTTACATGAGGAAACTTCTAGTATTATTAAATTCAAAATTTTTTTTCTAATAGAATTTTGTTCTATAGAACACATAAGCTTTACTTTTTAGAATGCTGGATTGTGTATGACTGCAAACTTCACATTACAGAACTATCATCATCTGTTTTACTTGTCAACCATTGTAATACAAGGAAGCTTTTCATCAATTTCAGAATATATACAATCCTGGAATAGGTTTTACAAAAGTCAATTTAAGTTAACTGACATTTAAATATTAAGTGTAAATTAATTTGGTTGAATATTTTATTGATTTAATTAAATAGTATATTCTAAACATCAATTAACTTTAATAGACATGTATGCAACCCAGTACAGGAAATTCAAAGCCGCCATAATAACTGATGTAGTTGGGAAAATATTTGCCTTTAATACAATAATTGCCATCTGTTACCACGTATATGAAAGTCTTTCTAAAATCTATAAATATATGTTTTCTTTAGTATTTACATCAGGTTTTTACAATGATATGTTTTAACCACACCTAAGTATTAACACCTTTATATATTACATTCTAAATCAGTATTCTTTGATATTGTAGTAATACAGAATAGATATCAGTGTTCTATTGAAATTCAATTTGGCTGAAAATCCATGCTTCAGTATCAATGTTTTTTATTTTAGTTTTATAGAACATAAATATGACTGAAATTTATTAAGGTAATTGGATAAATAATTAATAAACAGCTGCGCCAAGTCGCATGATACGCCCGTCGTCACCCTTCAAAACTTTAAGTGATTAAGGTAAGGGGTTCTTAATTCAGAAGCACCTATAACTGCCTAATTAAGATTGATATCTCTTTCAGAAAGTAATCTGCAAAGTTTGAAGTGAGCTAATCAAAGTACTTATCAGTTAGAGCAGGACATGTAAAAAATTGCCTTAAAATCGACGAACAAAGTCCCATAACTCATGCAAGAAAAATCTAAATTTCACAAAAAAGTATACAGATCGTGAGGCCATCATACCCAATACCTCTACAGAGTTTGAAGTGAATTGGCCAAAGGATCCTCAAGTTAGAGCACGACATGTAATAAATTGCCTTAAAATTGACGAATAAAGTCCAATAACTCTTGCAAGAAAAATCGAAATTTCCGGAAAAAGTATGCAGATCGTGAGGCCATCATATCCAATACCTCTACAAAGTTTGATGTGAATTGGCCAAAGGGTTGTCAAGTTAGAGCGTGACATGTAAAAAATTGCCTTAAAATTGATGAACAAAGTCCCATAACTCTTGCAAGAAAAATAGAAATTTCCCGAAAAAGTATACAGATCCAGAGGCCATCATACCCAATACCTCTACAGAGTTTGAAGTGAATTGGCCAAAGGATCCTCAAGTTAGAGCACGACATGTAATAAATTGCCTTAAAATTGACGAATAAAGTCCAATAACTCTTGCAAGAAAAATCGAAATTTCCGGAAAAAGTATGCAGATCGTGAGGCCATCATATCCAATACCTCTACAAAGTTTGAAGTGAATTGGCCAAAGGATTGTCAAGTTAGAGCACAACATGTAATAAATTGCCTTAAAATTGATGAATAAAGTCCCATAACTCTTGCAAGAAAAATCAAAATTTCCAGAAAAAGTATACAGATCGTGAGGCCATCATATCCAATACCTCTACAGTTAGAGCGTGACATGTAATAAATTGCCTTAAAATTGACGAATAAAGTCCCATAACTCTTGCAAGAAAAATCAAAATTTCCGGAAAAAGTATACAGATCGTGAGGCCATCATACCAATTTGAAGTGAATTGGCCAGAGGGTTGTCAACTTAGAGCGCGACATATGAAACAGACGGACAATCGGACATCGGTATACCATAATACGTCCGTCATTAAATTATATGAATCAATATTTCTGATCATTATTTGACCATGATTAGTGTTTTTATAAAATCTATTCTGTAATTCATCTTATTCATCTTGTAAAATTAGGTTGTCTTTTTAAGTGTATATATGTAATAATAAATGTAATATGATATTCAACTTAAACTTAATCTGAATTGTTCATCTTACTCTAACAATCTGATAAAAAAGTACACTTGACCAGTCTGATAAAATGTGAACTCAAACAGTCTGATACAAATGTAGACATGAAGAGTCTGATACAGATGTATACTGGAACAGTCTGTTTCAATTGTCCATTTGAAAACAGGCTGATACAAATGTACAATGGTACAGGTTGATGCCTTAATGTTAATCCTATTAAATGGCATTTGTATGTATTTTTAAATCAAACTGAAAGATTTTAAGCAAATGCCTCTGAGCTTCATATTTTGATTCAATAATTGACAAATAGAGTGCTTAAATAAAGCTAATTGCAATGTAGCCAAATTAACATTAAAGAAAAATGTGGACTAAACATTTTTACCTAGGAAAAAATTGAAAGTTTAAACATAATTTGTTTAATGAAAAAATTATACTTTGCACGTAGGTCTGCAGATATAATGCAACAAGTTTCAGTACATCGTTAAACAGAATTGGAATAAAATTAATTATTAGTTAAATTTATTAAATGCAGATACTATCAAGATTTTTTTCTAATATATATCAGGTATATTACAAACATAACCAATGGAGCCAATATAGCCACAACAATAAATATCGTACAAAGTTGTTTCAAGGTAATACCACAATCCAACAAATTTATTGATGTTCGTTTCTTCGGGAACGGCTCAATTCTACGACTAGTCAATAATGAAACAACCTCATCTAAAGAATTTCTTTCCTGTCTTGCATCTCTTATCTTTACTAGATCTTTATCCATGTTCTTTAGGAACTCTTTTGCTTCTCTAGATTGGCTACGAAATGTATCATTGATGCTAATTGTTCGAATTACTTGACGTTGAGTTTCTGGGTCACTAAAATCATGTAAAGAATCATTATCGGTTTCACTAAATCCTCTGTTACCTAGTTCCTCATCAATTTCATCAATGATTGTCATTCCATTTCCAATTTTGTTTTCAGTTTCCTCTTTTTCCTGTTTTTCTATCAATTCTGTTAAAAATGAATAACGTTTAACTGGAATTTTTATCGAACGTCGGCTATAAAAATCCTGATCTGATAAGAAATTGTTGACCCTCTTTAATTCAGCCACCTATTAAATATAAAAAGGAATCAATATAATTATAATTTTCACAAAACAGACTGAATGTGTTTGAGGTCTATAAGATTTACAAACTGTACAGAACCTGTCACTTGCCTAACGTGCATGTATACAATGTGTTATTATAAAATAATATAAAAATATATATATAATTTGCAAAAATGTTTACAGATACAGTGGCAAAGTGCAGTTGATCAATATAAACTGAAAAATAGCAACACTATAAGTTTGTGCACATTGAATGATAGAGTTGCATTAGATGTATTGATAGACCATATTATTTTCCACATTTTCTTTCATCTTATAATTACATAATTTCATATTGAAATTCATCCATTTCATTTACAGCTTTTATGGAGTGAAATCTGAAGAAGGTATAAGTACAAAGACAATTATATGGTCTTACAGATAAGCATATAAAAAATAAGGATATCTTTAATAAATGTAAGAAATAGTTAAAAAAAAATGTTTAAGTATGTTCCTTGCTAGTATCTTGCTATTACTGATACCTTCAAAATAGTTGCAATGCACTGGTAGATTCTATTTGGCCATCCTTAACAAAATGTTTGTTTGCTGACTGCCAATTTTTGATGTGAGTAGGTACATGTACTGTAGATAAGTGAATTATTATTTTTTTCTTGAAAGATGTTAAACCAGAAGCTCCCAGGAGCCTGTATTGCTCAGCCTGTTTTCAGTTGCCAAGATCAAGGTAACAGTGTAAGTTTATACAGTTGATTTTCAGTCTCTCAAACTTTCGTAGCTCAAACACCTCCAATATCTTGAACTGTATTTAAAGTCTGATCACATTTTACTAAATTTCTTTGTTGGGCTTTTTTGACAAAAACGTTCTTGCTTAGGACCACTTTTGACACCAGTTTTGAAGTCGAGATGTCATTTTGTAAATGGCAGTCAACGAACAATTTTCAACATCGGTTTTGAAATCGCAACATCAAAATCTATTTGGAAACCAAATTTCATTGAAATATGACAATGTTGAATTTTCCCGCCTTTTTTGGCAGCCATTTTGAAAATGGCCATCAGCAAACAATTTTCAACATCAGTTTTGAAGATGCGACATCAATACCTATTTGGAAATCAAATTTCATTGAAATTGGACAACATTGAATTTTCCCGTCTTTTTTGGCAGCCATTTTAAAATGGCAGTCAACAAACAATTTTCAACACAGGTTTTGAAGTAGTGACATTAATATCTACTTGGATACAAAATTTAATTGAAATCAGATAATGCTGAATTTTCCCACCTTTTTAAGTGGCCATTTTGAAAATGGCAGTCAACGAATAATTTTTAACATCGGTTTTCAAGTTGCGACATCAATACCTATTTGGAAACCAAATTTCATTGAAATCAGACAATGTTGAATTTTCCCGCCTTTTTTGGCGACCATTATGAAAATGGTGGTTAACGAACAATTTTTAACATCAGTTTTGAAGTTGTGACATCAATACCAATTTGGAAACCAAATTTCATAGAAATCGGACAATGTTGAATTTTCCAGCCTTTTTTGGCGGCCATTTTGAAAATGGCGGTCAAAAACAATTTTTAACATCAGTTTTTAAGTTGCGACATCAAGACCTATTTGGAAACCAAATTTCATTGAAATCGCCTTATTTGGCGGCCATTTTAAAAATAGCTGTCAACGAACAATTTTCAACACTGGTTTTGAAGTCGCAACATCAATATCTATTTGGAAACCAAATTTCATTGAAATCGGACAATGTTGAATTTTCCCGCCTTTTTCGGCGGCCATTTTGAAAATGGCGGTAAAGTACAATTTTTAACACAAGTTTTGAAGTCGCCACAGCATGGCATACATTTCATCAATTTACACTTAACCTTCACCTTCTATAGTTTTTGAAATACAAGACAAAAAATACGAAAATTTTAAAAATTCGGTGAAAAAAGGGCAGTAACTCCTACAAGGGTTTATGGATTTTCTTCAAAATTTCAGGGTGGGTAGATCTTGTAATGCTGAACATTTTTGCAATTTACACTTGACCTCTATCTGTTACACTTTTTGAAATAAAAAATAAAAAATGCAAAAATTTTGAAAATTTTACGGAAAAAGGGCTATAACTCTGAGATGGGTTTTCAGATTTTCTTCAAAATTGCGCGGTGGGTAGATCTCATCATGCTGATCATTTTTACTCCATGTTAGATTTTTGATATCTCTAACGGTTTCGAGTTATTAGCCAAAAACTGCAATTTACCCCTATGTTCTATTTTTAGCAATGGTGGCCATGTAGTTTCACCAGCCAACTAATCGAACACAATTTTGAGAAGCCATACCCTGGTGATGATTCAAGTCAAGTTTGGTTACATTTTTTACAAGTTTGGCCCAGCGGTTTCAGAGGAGAAGATTTATGAAATTGTTGACAGATAGACAGACAGACGACAGACACATAGTGATGGCACAAGCTCACATGGCCTTTTAGGCCAGGTGAGCTCAAAAAGGGGTTAATTTTAAAAGAAAAAGTGCTAAAAATAGAATAAAACATTTTCTCTTGGAAATGTCCATAAAATGTTTTTATGAGTTTTTATGAGTAGGTCGACAAACAGCACACAAATTTGGTCTGAATCAGAAATCAGAAATTTTAACAAATATATCCTCGTCTATCCGGTTTTCGACCTACTAAGCGTTGATTGTGACGTCATAATTTTAGTTGAAATAGCACATTTAGGTTGAATACTTAAGTGGGTCGAAAATAGGATGTTTGACGATATGTAACATGTTTAGGATGAGATTTACAATTCTAATGCAACATTTATATAAAAAATGTTTTGAATGGTCAAAACTGACGGTCATTTCCGCCATCTACAAACCTTGGACAAAATAGGTTCCCTGTTCAGCCTGGTTCCAAATATTGTTACAAATTCACGAGTTTAAAATAGAACATGAAATTGATTTGTTGCATTAGAATCGCAATAACAGTACCTGATACATTATTTGAATACCCAAGGGCGTCAATCTTGATTTGACGGTCAAAATATCTGTTTACAGGCTCCGCTACGAGTCGCCTGTAAACTGCATTTTGACTGTCGAATCTACGATTGACCCCCTCGGGTATTCAAATAATGTACTGTTATTGCTTAAGTGTGGATCATATTGCAAGGCCATGCAAAAGTCCCCTACCAGTGGAATAATTCTTTGTTATACCAGCTAAAATAGTAAAAAGAAGAAAAGTTTTCTGAGCCCAAGGCCCATAACTCCGTCCAAAATCAATGGACCGGAACCAAACTCGAACTTGATCTGTAACTCATAGTGGTAGATCTAGACTCACATAGCAAATATTAGCTTCATATCTGGAATGGTTTAGAAAAAAAGTCCGAAAAACCTATATTTTACCAAAATTTTCTAAGTCAAAGAACAATAACTCGGTCAAAAATCAATTGACCGGAACCAAACTCAAATTTGATCTGTAACTCATAGTGGTAGACTCACATAGCAAATATTAGCTTCATATCTGGAACGGTTTAGAAAGTCTGAAAAATCTATATTTTACAGGGTTCTCCATGGCGGTTATAGCCGGCTTCCCCGACCAGCTATATTTAAAAGCCGATCGCGCGACCAGCTTTCAAAGGAGAAGGATCGATAAGCCCCATTATTGGCCCCAAATATCCACTTAGAATTACTTTTCTGATCAAGTGATGTTTAAATGAATATTTATATTACTAAATAGTTGCTCTAACACGCATTACATGTTTTTTTATATTATAAGTTCCGCGTTGTACAAATGTGACGCAGCAAAATTGCCTTATGACATCAAACTATGCAAATTTTGTCGAAATCAAAGATTTTTTAGACAATTTTCTTACTTTTAACATTGGGCACATCGGAACAACACAAAAATATTTAAAGGCATGAAAGGTATTATAATGATACAACTTTCTGCAAAATATTTTCTTGTTGTTCGCATGTGCCCACTTTCGTTTTGAATAAAAACCATACAAAATTTTGAGATTTTTAAGAAAATTATCATGTTTTCTATAAAAAGCCTGATTTCAACATTTGTTTTCTATGTAACTCATAATAATTTAGATGTTTATGAATTTAAATAATTGAAAGGCATCTACAGAAATAATATTTCAGGAAAATATAGGGTTGTATGACATTGTCTTAATTTTGGGCCAGATTCATATCTTATTGACCCTACTCCTTTGAAAGCCGGTTGGCAAAATCAGATATTTTACAGAATGATCCGTATTCGTATGCTAACTTATATTTGTCAATGATTAAAAATTACAGGTAATTAACATAGTGTGCATGTTGTAAGATCATAGCCTCCAGGAACAATGCCTTAATTATCCTTATTTTGTTTCCTTTTGTCAACAGTTTGTTTATCAATTCACATGGTCAAATTGATATGTGACATGTGCAAATCTAATTAAGAAATAGAGAACACATAATAAGAACATACATTTATAAGAGAGACTTGCTATTTGGTTTATAAATATAGCCCCTAAAATTCACAAATCAAGATTGAAAACAAGATTTTCACAAGGATCAATAAGGCAGATTACAATGTTGAGTTACATCCCCTTGTAATGTGATAAAATATGCATTAAAAACCTTCTGAATGATATTTTTT
>MJUU01062563.1:0-16580 GCA_002080025.1 Modiolus philippinarum
GATGTATTGATTTTTTTCGTATAATACACAAAAATGTTGTCGGAGTGAGCACTACTCAAAATTCCCGTATTGAGCTATAACATTTATTCCACTAGGAACAAATATTGTAATATTTTGGAACTAATAGTACATCATCGTCATGACAATCATAAATATGCATGATTGTAACAAGTTTCATGCTTTCAATTTTTTTCTAAAAAAGGATCAAATTGTGAATTACTCATTTTCTGGTAGAATTTTGCTGTCAAGTGTACATAGTTTTTCTGATTTTATATAAAAATCCCAAACAGTTGGGAAGTTTTAATACCTAAAATGTACATATATAAAAGATGTGCATGTGGCAAGAATATTGATTTTTACAATTTTTTCCCTAAAATTACAGATTGTTGAACAGAGTATTTATCGGAAATTTCACCTAAAATGGCTCAAGGTTTTTGTGCTTAACTTCCTCTATATCATTTAAGCGATGACTGACTCGGAAATGTTTAACGTCCTTGACCTGACATTTTTTAAGCCAGGAAAGTTTTATGTTGGTGATTATTGGTATTTTATGTTGAAAGAGTTCATTGAAGATTTTTTTTTAAACACAAAATGACAAGTTGTTAAACTTGACTGCTCACAATATTAAAAAATATTCATCAAAATCACCATATTACAACTTTCAAATTTTGTTATTTAATTATTGTAATATGTAGTCATATCCTATGTTTAACTTGTGTTCTTATTTTTTTTTTACTCTTTGTTTGTTCATTTAAAGATGTGGCTATATGGTTAGGGCTTATAGTAATACAGATTGTCATTTGGATACATTTTGTAGTTTATAGATGTGTGTGCAATATTTGACAAAGATCTACACAATCATATTTAAAGCAATTATGAATTTTTAGACCAATATTTAATATTACATAACTATGCTTTACTTGTAACATTTTTATATACTATGAAAGTATTATTGTTCGTGGGGGATCCAATTTTCACGGATTTCCTGGTTTTGTAAAACCACGAAATTAAATTCCCCAAAAAATGCATTTTTTCCTAGACTTTTAATGCATTGAGTTCGAAACCACGAAATTAAATACCCACGAAATAGTGATTTTTATAAAAACCACGGAAATTGATGTCCACGAATAAAAGAACATTCACAGTAGTCTGTGTTGTAATTGTTAAGGTTTTGTAGACCTGACCACCTTGTATGATGTTTATGCCTCATAAATATTAACATTAGCTTCATGCAAAATTGTAATTTTTAGTCATAAAGAATAAAATATTTCCTATCTGAATCTAGATCATTGGTATAGATCACAAATTTTATATTCTGTAACATAGGACTTGAAGATAACTCTATTTGCTTTAAAAAGTCAATGTCATAATAGGTAAATTCATTTATTTAGAAAGACACTTACCAGAAAACAAGACTTTTCACATAAATATTTTTTAGAAAAGAAGATGGCCTTATTTACCATGAAGGTTGCATAAATATTTTGTAAATCCAAAGCTTATATGTCATCTATATTGGTATCTACCTTGTTGCATCTTTGAACAAATGGTTTTCATGTCACCTTTATATTACCACTTGTTGCATTTACAATACCTGAATTGAAGTGTTACTGCGGATAACCTCTGACTTTACCCTTAATTCTCTTGTCATTGTTAAAGGTATTTACCTGTCTCCATAGGTAAACTTGTTTGTTCACACTGCCCACTGTTACAACAACTTTCATTCATGCCTGAAGAGTTTCATCCTTCAGGAAAAACTATCAAACTGATGAAATGACTTCAAAGGGATTAAAATGATGAGTAAAAGTGGGAGTTATATCAAACCCTTTTTAGGGTCAATATTTTATTTTCAAAATATACATATAACTAGTAGTTGTAGATTATAGAACTGGATATTTCATTATTTATCATATCATTTTTAAAACCTAATTGTAATTTGGAAATTAAGACTACACATTTTTCTTAATCCAGAAATTTGACAAACAATGTATCATGGAGCTTTTTTTTTTGGAAAAGGGGGGAGGGGCAGAGGCTCAGAATCAAATATTTGGCCAGTAGCATTAAATTTTATATAAGCCAAAACTAGGTTTTATTCAGTGGATACTTTATCCATTTGTTTGGGACTTTACTATTTTCCCTTCATCCAAAATGTATGTCACTAACTTCATATATTAGTGATAACCAACCAGTTGCAGAAATAAATGCAGGGTCCAAAAGCTCATTGGCCTTTAATGTTTGCTTCAGCTACTTGTTTATTTTACCCAGCAGTCCACCATGCAACTTGACAGAAGAATTTTGTGACTGCAAAGTCAAAATTTACCCTGGATAATTACATAGCCTCAGTAGAAAAAAAACTTGCAATGGTTTCTAAATATATAAGTTAGCTAATTATAATTCAGTTTGCATATATCTTCATAAATTAATGAATAAATTCTGAAAACAAGAGTTGTCAGAAGATAACATAGCTCGCCGGGGATTAGAGTGAACTCAATGCACAATAAATTTGAAAGGTACCATCAGAAAATTCTCATCACAAAAAAAAAAACACATACCAAATATAAACACCCTACCACTAAACAACTTAATTCTAGAAGGAAGATTAAAGTTTTTAAAAAATAGCCCTCAGGGCAAGGTCAAGGTCAAAATTTCTACAAATATGGTTCAATCAGAAAGCTCTCATCACAAGAAAGTCGCATACCAAATATGAACACCCTACCACTAAACAACTTAATTCTAGAAGCAAGGTTAAAGTTTTTCAAAAATTGCCCTCAGGGCAAGGTCAAGGTCAAAATGTCTACAAATATGATACCATCAGAAAGCTCTCATTGTAAGGAAGTTACATACCAAATATGAACACCCTACCATTAAACAACTTAATTCTAGAAGCAAGGTTAAAGTTTTTCAAAAATTGCCCTCAGGACAAGGTCAAGGTCAAAATGTCTACAAATATGGTACCATCAGAAAGCACTCATCATAAGGAAGATACATACCAAATAAAAACACCCTAGCACTAAAAGCCTAACTTCTAGAGGCAAGGTTAAAGTTTTTTCAAAAATTGCCCTCAAGGCAAGGTCAAGGTCAAAATGTCTACAAATATGGTACCACTAGAAAGCTCTCATCATGAGGAAGTTACATACCAAATATAAACACCCTACCGCTAAAAGCCTACCTTCTAGAGGTAAGGTTAAAGTTTTGGAAAAATTGCCCTCAGGGCAAGGTCAAGGTCAAAATGTCTACAAATAAGGTACCACTAGAAAGCTCTCATCATAAGGAAGTGACATACCAAATATAAACACCATACAACTAAAAGCCTACCTTCTAGAGGCAAGGTTAAAGTTTTTCAAAAATTGCCCTCAGGGCAAGGTCAAGGTCAAAATGTCTACAAATATGGTACCAGAAGAAAGCTCTCATCACAAGGAAGTCACATACCAAATATCAACATCCTAGCTCTTCAGGTCTCAATTGCACAAGCCAGGTTAAAGTTTTGCTGATGCCGACGCCGGGGGTATGACAATAGCTCTCCGGACATTTGTCCCGGCGAGCTATAAAAGGTTTGATACTACCCCCAACTATCACTCATTGGTCTTGTCAAATTTTCTTTCTGTACCAATCAAGGTAATCACTTTGAAGTCATTTAATCAGTTTGATAGATTTTTCATAGAGGATGAAACTCTTCAGGCATGAATGAAAATTGTTGTAACAATGGGAAGTGTGAACAAACAAGTTTACCTATAAACTTTAACAATGACAAGAGAATTAAGGGTAAAGTCAGAGGTTATCCGCATTAAATACTAGTACCGGTATATGAGGCAATTTGAAAAATCTCTTTTATATTAGATCCTTTGATTGCCAGATTAGTGATACAGTGAAACCTGTCTAAACCGAACCCTGACTAAACCGAAAACCTGTCTAAACCAACACTATGTAAAGTCCCTTTCTATCAATTTCTATATATTTTGAACCTGTGTTAACCGGAAACCTGTCTAAACCGAACAAATTCTTCAGTCCCAGAGAGGTTCGGTTTAGACAGGTTTCACTGTACATTTTCTTGTAAGCAACTTGTTAAAATTACAATATATGAATTGAAGTGTTACATAGTATATGAGGCAATGTTGAAAGATGTCTTCATTTATGTATGGCAGAAACAGGGGTATGATTGATGTGATGTATTGTGTTCTGGCTATAGACAAATTTAACCTTCAAATATACTAGTTTTAGCTAAGGTCAATAAAATTAATGTTATAAATGTGTATAAATCGTTTTTTTTATGGTCAATCAATGATGCTATATTTAAATTGATTGTAAATTAAAAAAATTCAAATATTCCACAGTGTTTGTTTTCTAATGTTCGTTATTCCTCAGTCCAAAACTCACAATTGAGTTATTGTCATCAATTCCATTTGCTTCTATCAGGAAGGACTATGACAATTATCCATTTATTTGTAAAAAAATGTCAGAAACAACAAGGCTAATGTAAAACAAAAAAATAAAGAAATGTTTGTTGCAGCAATATTTTCTCTCTCTATTCCTGTTTGGAATTTGAACTGTACAGCCAAGATAAAAATGCAGTTTAATTTGTAGAACAATTGCCCCTTAAATACTGAAGCAAACTGAGTGCTATTTTATTGGAAGATACCTATCATAGTTTGCTCTTTTGTTATGATCTATCACAATCCTGGTTGCCAGCACAGAATATATTTTTGATGGGATAATCTAGGATAAATATATTTTGCATAGAATTAAATTGTAAAGGAATTATAAAGCGAGGGCGTCTGCAAAGTAGACATCAAGCTGCATACATTGTCATACCAAGCATAACCCCAATTGAACCAAATTTTCTATCGAACAGGAAATTTATATTGTAGAGCAACAAAAAATGCTTAAAAAGCCAATTAAAGCAAGCAGCTTACCAAATTTAATATAAGTCCCTTCAAGCAAAGAATAGAATTATGTGACATAAATTTTGCTATTTTGACCAATGCAGTGAAAATTCAAAGTGCTGTCAAACTTTGTTGGTATTGGAGAGCATTAAAAATCACTTACTGTGCAAAACTCCTTACTTTTATAATGGAAAAATATGGGACATAATGAAGGACATCCAGACAAGTGCATTCTAATATACCCACTCACTTGTTGAGTGGTTGTAAAAAGATGAGCCATTGTAGCTCAGCTGGTCCATAACTTGACAAAGGCAGTCCAAATAAACACAATGTTAAAGGGTCTCATTTTCTAGCATGTTAGTGGACCTTGATATATGACTCAATGTTTCAGAGGAGAAGTTTTTGGAATGCATTCCTGTGTTTAACTATGTTCCTGCTGGCGGCCATCTTGGATGAGGTACCAACATAAAAATCACAAACTTTGAAGCAATTACCCAAGGACTATTGAGACTTAATTTGATTTAAATTGTTCCAGAGGTTTCAGAGAAGATCTTTGAATGCACTTCACTTTGGGTCCAGTGTTAAACTAAGTTCTCTACTGGGGACCATCTTGGGATACATCGGCAAACGAATACCAAAGCAAGAAAAGGAAAGGGGAAATTCTAAAATCATAAATCCAACATCACGGCAACTCACAGCAACAAGAATTGAGACAGTATGACAAAGACAAAACAAATAAACAAAAATGAACAAGAACGCCACAAAACTAAAGCACTAGCAGTGTGAACCCCTATAAAAACTTAGGTATCATCAGGTGCTCCGGAAGGGTAAGCATGATCTGCTCCACGCGTGGCACCCGTCACACTGCCAGTGAAAAGTCTGGTTTTGTCACAGTCGGTGTTAGTCAGTCCGGTAACAAACTCTGGATCTACCCAAAAATATCTGTTCTCATTTGTGAAACAGAAACATTGTAATGGTCTGTCAAATCATGGTGACAACCGTAAAACTTCTGTAGTGACAATTGCAACAGTGACTGAACATACCCTTGATGTATAAGTTTTTGAGACAGTAATTTCGCTCTGTTGACAAAATCGCTGTACAAACTACAGGCACGGCAATAGCGAACGAGTTTTGAAATGTACACGCCATATGCCGGATAAGTGGGAATATTACTGCTCAAAAATGGGAAGTTCACTATTGGAAAGTCGAAATCATCACGCTTGTCGTAAAGTTTTGTTTTCAGACGTCCAGAGTTGTCAATGTAGAGTATAGGTCCAGGTATGATGCTGATGATGGTGTATCAGTGGTCTCTTTAATTTCGAGTTCATTTGGGTATATAAGATGAAGGTTATCTTTAAATTGAGGACTGATGCTGACTCTGCCAGACATATTTCTCAAAGGGTACAAACTAAGGACAGTTTTGACCGAATATCAAGATAGTTTCAGAGAAAATCTTTTAATGGGATTTAAATTACCAATATGTTCCCTGCTGGAGCTCATCTTGAATATAACACAGACTTGCAGGATACAATTTTGAGAGAGACAATGAAGGACAGTTGTGACCAAGTATGGTTCCAATTGGCCAACTTGTTTCAGAGAAGAATGTGTTTTCCAATGGGGTTCATTTTTAAACTAAGTTCCTCATTGGCAGCCATCTTGGATGAGGTACTGACTTGCTGGACACATTTTTCAATAGAAGATATTTGAATGCTTTCCAATTGGGTGCAATGTTAAACTACGGTAAGTTCTCTGCTGGGGACCATCTTGGAACTGATGCTGAATTGCCGGGCATATTTTTCAAAGGGGACAAATCTATGAACGTGTTTTAAACTAATGATATGTTCCCCGCTGGAGACCATCTTGGATATAACACAGACTTGCCGGATACAATTTTCAGAGAAACAATGATGTACAGTTGTGACCAAGTACGAGTCCAATTGACCAAGATTTTTAAGAGGAGATCTTTGCATGTGTTTCCAAAGAGTACCGATGTTTGTTCCACCCTGGTGGCCATCTTGGACGAGGTGCAGAAGTTTTTTTACATTTTTCAAGAGGATCACCCAAGGACTAATGTGACCAAGTTTGATTGCAACTGGCCAAATATTTTCAGAGAAGAAGGTTTTTGAATGTGTTAATAAATAAGGTTCATTGTCAAACTAAGTTCCCTATTGGCAGCCATCTTGGATGAGGTACTGACTTGCCGGACACATTTTTCAGGAGGGACCAGAAAGGACTATTGTGACCATGTTTGGTTCCAATAAACTTTGTAGCTTCAGAGGAGAAGATATTTGAATGCTTTCCCAATGGGTGTAATGTAAAACTATGTTTGCTACTAGCAGCCATCTTGGAACTGATGCTGATTTTTTTTTCTCAATAATTGTTTTTATGTGACTTGTAGGTCGTTATACATCTGTCATATAACGTAGCAGCCATCTTGGATCTGATCCTGAATTACCGGAAATATTTTAATATTTTAAAGGGGACCAATTAAGGACAGATGTAACCCAAGTATGGTTATAATTAGTTAGGTAGTTTCATACGGGAAAATATTTGTGTTTCCTATTGGGTCCAATGATTAACCAAGTTCCCCACTGGCAGCCATCCTGGATGAGGTTGGGCATGTCGGACAACTTCCATCATAAGATAAAATGTAGTCCTTAACATGCTGAACATTTTTGAATTTAAAAACTTAAAAACTTTTTCTCAGTTTTTATAAAATTACAAAAAATTGGCAGATAAAGGGCAATAACTCCTAAATGGGTTGTCACATTTCCTTCAAAATTTCCAAGCCGGTAGATCTCCAAAGGCTGAACATTTTGCATTTAGATTTGACCTCTGTCTGTTAGTTTTTTTTTTGTATAAAATAAGAAATATCTAAATTTTGAAAATTTTAAGCAAAACTTTTTTTCAAAATCACACAGGAAGTAGATCTCGTTACGATGACTTTTCCCTTTCAGATTTTTGATATCTGAACTGTTCCTCCATGTGTTATCTTATGTAACGTCAGCAATGCTGCTGGGTTCTTGCACTAATCGAAAAAAATTTGAATCTATATAGATACCCTGGTAATGATTCAGACCAAGTTTGGTTAAAATTGGCTCAGTGGTTTCAGAAGATTTTTGAAAAGGTTTACATGAACAGATGGACAGACATACAGATGCCAATTGATGGCAATATCTCATATGGCCTTTTAGGGCATGTGAGGTAAAATGCTGATCACCAAAACACATTGCTGCCATACATGTTGGCTAATGACTACTTACACCAGCAGTCTAAATATTCTTATGTCTGTAAGTGAATGTTAAATACAAGGAATTGAGACACTTATTAATGAGTGTGAGTTATTTCATCTTGTTACTCCATGGAGCCTCTAGTTGAATGAAAATGAATCTTTATTTCCTAGCCATTTCCAATATACAGTAGTGAAATTTTTAGGGCCCACATCAAGATGTGGATGCCCTATAGTTTTCACTTTGTCCATCTGCGAGTCAACAATTTTTTGCGTCAAAAGACTTCTTGGCTTCTTTAAGTGGGAATGATTTAAAATTTGGTCTGCAGCTTGGGCGCAGATTGCAAATGGAAGATCGTAGATTGCAAGTATTGAAGCGCAGATTGCAAGTATTGAAGCGCAGATTGCAACTGTAATTGCTGCTCAGCCAACACGTGCATTATGAATAATATACTTGTAAACAGGCATACTTTAGAAAGTTACAGTAGCTGTTATCACCTGTCTGCCGATTTATGTGAAACGTGAATCTTACTTTTTATCTTGATTTAACCCTAAATCCTTCCCTGGCTATTACCAGAGACATCGATATGTCTCTGCTATTACTGACTACAACCCTAAATCTTTCTCTTACCAACCCTATCCTGTTCCCTAAATTTAACCCTTACCATTCTCCTGACTATATAACCCTAATATTTTACGAAAGGATATGGAGTAAATGAACATGAGACCATAACACATATGTTAACTCCAACTGCAATAATTTTAATGAGCTGTATGGCCATTTCGGAAATTAATTCCTCATCAGCAGCACTAGAACCCAAAAAAAGGAAATCCTTCATTTCAAAAATGTTTAAAATGCATAAAACCAAACGAAATGCAAATTATCAGTAATATAAAATAAAGCAAAGGACAAAACTACAATGGAGGGAGTTAATCCTTAGGTTTTAGAATTTACATAAATTTAGATAATAGTAATTGAACAAAGTGTACATAAAAGATATTATCTCATGTACAAGTACACCATATCTAAGAAAAATAAAGAGCAACCCTTTCCTTACTTTAACCCTAACCATCTCACGACCTAACTATAACCCTATCCCTTTGCTTAAATATAATCCTAACCCTTCCTGACTATACAACCCTTACTCTTTTACTGCCTATAACCCTAATCCTTTCTCTGAATATAACCTTAACCCTTTACATGATTTAAACCCTAGAAACTTTTCCATGAACATAACCCGTGCTCCGTATGATGCAATATGCATCCGTGAATATGTAATTTGTGCCCCGAAATATGCAATCTGTACTCCGAAATGTGCAAATTGCGCCCAGAAATGTGCAATCTGCGCTCCGTTTCATGTAATCTGCTCCCAGACGCAATCCGATATATTTCTTGAAGTTTGCGCTTTATGGGCGCACATTGCACAAAACTTCACGATCTGCAGAGGGCGCAGATTGACAGAAATCATACGTTCGACCTATATGAAATTTATAAAGACAAGTAAAATGCATATATTTTATTATTTAAAAACAACATGTGATAACAAAATAAGGTTTAACAGTAACAAATTATTGCACATTTCTTTTATAAAACAAATATTGCACTTGTATAAATGCTATCACAGTGTTATTGTCCATCACAGAATTAAGTGTCTTGGTACAGCGGGTTATCTATCGAGGTCACATCTGAGGACATTTTCTGAAAAAAAATTAATGAATTATTTCTCTATTTTAAAGACGCATAGTGTAAAAGTGTAAAAAAAATCTTTAAAAAAATTCATTTTTAAGGTGTCTCAGTGGTATTATTCCGCTATTTTTGTCTAATACTTGTTCATTTAGGCTCCATACATTAGAAAATTAAGCAAAATGGTCAATTAAAATGTTAAGAAAGTTCCAATGTATTTAAAATTTGTATTCCTATTGCTTTTACAACATTTTCAAAATGTAAAAGATTTTTAAAGTTATTCCCTAATCAAGTCATTTTCCCTATCATTTCTATGTAAAATCCTTATATATTAAATTTCAGTTTTTGTTCTTAAATGCACGGTGACCCCCAAATTTTATTTTATACATGTATTTTGAAAAACAATACAATTATGCTACTTCACAGAAAATTTCACAAGATTCTATAAAAGGAATTCTTGAAGTCTTTTAATAAGGCAGGTCCAACATCAGCTCATTTATGAAGATCATACTTACAACCTTCAAGAAGCTATCTACAATACATACTGAATTATCATATCTATGATTGGATGGTCTAACGCTTAAGTGCCAGGCCTTCTCACAAGACAAAAGTAGTCAAAAACGCATGAGCAGTACAGCTTGATCTTAACATCATACATGTATTTCATTTTTATCAGATTCCATTAAAAAATTAAAAACACACACACAAACAAGTACATACATGTATCTAGATTAATCTAATCAAATTACTTACATCAGCAAATGGTGTATCCATTTCACTCATTGTAAACTGAAATGAAAGAAATAACATACAATAATAAAATAACTTCATATAGTAATTAAGCCAGGGTTAATAAAGTTAGAACAGACTTACAGGTTCATTTGATAGTTTTGCTGTTTGTTTGTATTTTATGCAAAATATTAATTGTTTGTTTTTATACTTAATTTCAATTCAAACAAACAAGTATTAAACAGAGCTTTTAATTCCAAGTGAACATACAAAAGATTGTTAATTTTATCTGAAATTAATTGTTAATTTGAATTCCATGCAACTTCCATATAATTTGACTAAGAATCTGTAAAATTACTTTATCTAAAATAAATGGCTAGTTTGAATACATGCATCCTCCATATTATAAGGCTTGCATTCTGTAAATTCATTACTTAAAAACTTACATCTTTTCCATCACCGCCATCATAACTTGGGTTAGAAAGTCCAAATCCTAATCGTTCTGAGAATAACCTATCAAACAAAAGATAAAACAATATGAGTAAACATGAATTACATCTGGCAAAAGTGGCAAGTATTGAGAAATGATATGTTATATTTATCAAACACCGATTAAATAGTCCTTATATTTACATGCAAAACTGTCACAGGCCCAATTATAATCCTGTTAATTTCCTTACTTTGATTATCTGTTAATAAATTGAAATTTATCTATTGGTAATTACCAACATAACAAATTTTTGGTCAATTTTAAATACCAGTTTCAAAGCAATAAACATACACAGAAGATTTAATAAATCATCAGTAAATTCACTTAAGACCATGAAAAATAACCATAAAATTCAAACTTTTTCTGAGTTTTACAGAGTTATCTCGTTTGTGATATGTAATCCATTATTACCTGGCTTTTCGTTTCTTCATGAAGAAGTATCCGCCAGCTAAAATAAGCACAATCAATACTGGTACACCAATTCCAACACCTACTCCTACCTGAACTTTATCTGAAACAAAAAATAAAATATACAGGTTTTGGAATATTATGATTTTTAGGTATGTAAAAAGACGTTTATATTAATCTGCACCAATTTTTTCGGTTTACAAAGGATTTCACAGACTGAATGTCTCTACCAATCCTTTGGTTAAATATTTGATTGAAAAACAAAAATTTGTAACCAATACACATTTCTTTTTGAAAATCTTTTCTTTACAGGAAATCGTTAGACATGGTTTTGTTCTAATTTGAGAAATTTGTGGACTGGTACATTTTCTATGATTCTTAGATGTTGACAATGAAAACTGCCAAAATGTATTTATTTTAAATCTTAATGATAAATCCTTATTACTTTTTCAAAAACGTAATAAACAAACAATCAAATGAACAAGGTCTTTGAAAAACAAGTTAACTGATGACCTAAAACTTAAAAGGTGACCCCTTGTTGTGTACTTACTAGATTTCTTCTTTGGTTGAGTATTGTGTTGTGCTATAGTCTGGTATTGACACCTATCTCCACCATAACCTGTTGAACAGCTGTAATAAATAAAATAAAAAGTATAAAATATGTTGGCAAGACTGAGCTAGAATTGAGAAAAAAAGATGTCAATTCTTAGCTTAATAAAGTCATTATTTTGGTACTAACTTCAACATGTTTTAATATATAAGATAACTTAATAGATATTTCTTAAATCATTGTCATAAAATATATATATACATATATATCTTGTAATTACATTCAAATTAAAACAAAATGGCAAAAAGATAGTAAAACAAATGTTTTGATAAAAATTCTTAAATATATACCCCACTCCCAGATTTTATTCCAAATGTTAAAAAAAACTTAACAAAAATAAGTCAAATTAAATTTAAAATGGTTGGTGCATGATGGAAATATGCATTGAACATTCTGTGAAAATTTCAATGAATTTCACCAAGTAGTCTAGGAGGAGTTGTTGCAACAAAGTGTTTACCCTATGCTATAGTGGGCAGTATAACGAACTAATGGACACCATGATCACTATATACTGGCCCGCTAAAGAGTGGGGAGGGTATTATGACATAAAACAAATGAACAAAAACCTTATAAGGCTATTACATAAATTTCAAATATACCACATGTAAACTGGACCCCCTCAATTTCTACATGAGGCTTTTTTTAATGTTGACTGGTATAAAATACTGTATACTTACTTGCATGAAGCACCATTTGTTACAAGTGCAGTACATTTGCCTCCATTAAGACAGAATGCAGCTGGGCATGAAGCTGTTGAAATAAATAATAAATAAATCACTCTATCTCAAGCATTTTTATTCAAAAGGATAATAAGGAAAGCAAATTGTGCAATTTATTAAAAAAAAAAAACAATCTGATAATTGTCTAGCCTATTTTGAGCTGTTTTGGTCTTAGTTTTGATGAGGGCATCTCAAAATAGTTAATGCTGGACAATAATACATGGGCAATAAGGCAAAAAAAAATTATTTGTTTCTCAAGCCTTTTTATTTCAAATCAAATTAGATGTAGGCAGGCGGGCGGTTTTTATTTTTTATTTTATTGTTTCTTGGATGTCACTAAAGTAAAATTTAGATCTATGGCGTATTTCCCGGATGATTAACGTATTTTATTTGCAATTCTTCAATGAACATACCAATATTCCTCTAGTAACACCTATAAAACTCCTTCTAAACTCCTGTCTTTTGTCTGCTAATCAATTACTCAACTTTCTATAGAATTCTATTGTATACAAATTTGTATTGCCTGAAGGGGTTTACCTTGATACTCCAGTGATGACAAATTGGTATACAATAGATTTCTATAGAAAGTTGAGTAATTGATTAGCAGACAAAAGACAGGAGTTTAGAAGGAGTTTTATAGGTGTTGAAAGAGGAATATTGGTATGCTCATTGAAGAATTGCAAATAAAATACTTTAATCATCCGGGAAATCTGCCATAATTTTTATTACACATTTTTGATACATCTGAGTTTTCATTACTAAGATATTAGAACAAACACTTAGGGTTCTGGTAAGATTTTGAGCTTAAAGTTATAGTTGTAAAATATTAAACCTAGAGCTCACTAATATAATACCCCTGTTCCCCCATTTGATTCTAGAGACAAAAAAATGAGAATTTTATGCTTTTTATGTTTTAACATTTGATCATTTGGTTCGATGTAAAATTGACAAAAGTGAGAAATTTATTGATATTGATTATTTTCCAGTAAGTTTAACAACTATAATTACCTGTTCCACACAAACTTTCGTCGGTATTGTCTCCACAGTCGTCCACACCATCACATCGTGGTCTATTTATACATTGTCTCTGTCTGTTACACCAATAGTAACCAGGCTTACACTTAACTGAAAAAAATGTAACATATATATTAATTTATAGTCTGCCTAAGTGTCTGTTACCCAAATAACAGCTATTCTTATTTTTAACTGTAAAATCATAAAATGTAGATTGCTACTTAAAAAAAAAATCCATGATTAAAGTTGTCATGTTCAGCATAAACTATTGTAATACTAGGGCAAAAATTTGTGTAAAAAGTTACCATAACAAAAAATCCCCTCCCTCACTACTATTTTAAGTTTTATAAAATGTAAAAACTGCCTCATTACTTTTCTAAGTTAGAATAAAGTGATACAATGTAAAAAGAACACCTCCCGCCCTCATCATTTATTCTGAAAAAAAGCACTGAAAACCAACTAAATAACTTTACATGGCCTTATGGAAAACTCAGTAGAAGTACTTACAGCAATATGATGGTTCATCAGATCCGTCGGTACAGTCCATGACGCCGTCACACATGTACAGTTTAGCTATACATTTGCCATTGTTAGCACACGCCATCTCTGTATTTCTGCAGGTGTGTGTCGGTATGGTAACTGGTTTTGTTGCTGGTTTGGGTGTTGTGTTAGGATTGACTGGATTTGAATTTGGTGGTAATGTCTTTGGTTTATTTGTTACTGGTGGCACAGCTGTTGAACCTACAAAATATATAGGAATTTGTGACTGAAACATGTAACATACAACTATTTTTTTCTCACATTTTTTACCTGGATAATACTGGATTTGCAACATGGTGACTGACATAATAGATTATGCTGTATTTGTTGACACTCACTTAAGAAACAATTGCTTGTTTTCTCTTGAATTTTGAACCATAGAATTCTGATAGTTCAAATGTAATAAAAAAATGAAAAATTGGAATTTCTTTTAACTCATCATACGCAAAGGACAAAAGAAAATCCCAAAAGCAAAATTTACAATGCATTTTATGTAAAAATAGTCACTCTATAAACTTTTCTCCAGAATCCATCTTTTTTGTTGTATTTTTCAAATTGTTTAAAGAGCTTGATGAACACTTTATCAGTCAAAGAAAAGGCTATCTGGTTTTACAGGATTTTTTAAAAACCTATGCAATGGATTAGACATATCTTACTTTAATATTATAGCATTACCTGTAGGTGCTCTAGTCGTAGGACAACCTAATTCATCACTAGCATCAGGACAGTCTGCAGTATAATCACATTTCCATTTATTTGGGAAACATTTATTTAGAGGTTGACACATGAAGGAGTTACTATCACAAGTTGGAGTTTGTACTGGTTGGTATGGTTCTGAAATATAAAGTAGTCAAATATGACCCTGCCTCATTTAGATTTTTCCCCCCAAAGAACACTTAAATTATATTTCAATTTGACTTAATGTAAGGATATATATTTAACTGTAAATATCTGTTGCTTGGGTTTTATAAGACATCAAAACAACAACTACAGACTAGCAAAGCAAATGAGTGTATATTTATTGTTCACATTTATACAGGAGTAATTTTGAAAGCTGTAATGTCATTCTATTAAAATCTATGCCTTACACATACATGCTTAGTATGGCAATTCTGTCTTACAAAGTTCAAAAGTTATTGCCATGGTCGAAATTTAGGACGCAAAGACACACACACAAACAATATGTCCCCAATCTTCACTCTGAGGTCATAAAAATATAAGTAACTTAAAAACTTAAAAATAATGAAATTTCCACTTACTTCCTGTTTCACATTCCTTTGTAAATGACACATCGTCTATTGCAATGTCCGATTTCGGTTCATCTCCCCTGGTACCTTCAATAACGACTCTATAAGGTTGTGAACTTCCAACTAACAAGTTCAGGTACTGCCATTTAGCCCCTTGGTTGCCTGATTTTGTCCACCACAGCTGTGTATTGGTTTCATTTACATTTTGGACATATACCTAAATAAATATAATTTTATGATCAGTTATAAATCTATTGAATGTCAAAATTAAAAACGTATTACAGTAGAACTTCCATGGCTGGAAACTGCAATAACTGGAACACCATGGATGTCTCAAACCCTTTATTTGGACCCTTTGTTTGAATTTATACACAGTTAGACATACAATAACTGGAACACCATGGATGTCTCAAATCCTTTATTTGGCCCCTTTGTTTGAATTTATACACAGTTCCACCAAGGACGTATATTTAGAAGGATAAGCATCTCTTGATAATCTGGAAATATATCGAGAGGCGTGAGATTTTGTCACTTTGGGACCCACTCTTTGCAGCCTTATAACAACGGAAGTATAATAATGATTGTCACAAAAATTGTTCTGCGAGTACAGTAGATGTTAAACTCGGGGAAAATATTAAATTTATGAAATTCTGTGCATTACTTTTAAAGCCTTTAGCTCAAAATCGTGGTGCATTTTTACAGATGAAAACCGGAAGTGAAAAAAAAATCAACGAAAATGCCTTTATTACAAATTTCAATCATATGTATTGAAGAAACTATATGCTGTAATGTAACGAAATTTACGCCACCGATGTAAAAATCATTCAGCTTTCAGGAAAGTATAATTTTATCAATATCAGTAAACAACTTTTTAAGTAGATAGCTGTAAAACCTCCCCAGGCCATTACAGATTGATATACAATAGAGTTGTTGGAAAATTCAAAAGAGCCATCACTGTTTAGATTAGTTAACAATAGCAAGTCTCCAATAAAGGGCTACGCCAAGCGCAGCATGATATGACCGCAGCATGTCG
>MJUU01062568.1:0-17513 GCA_002080025.1 Modiolus philippinarum
GAGACAACCCGTTGGTTTATCTTGACCCGACAAAGTTTCACCATAATTGTAAATAAATTTTGGTGATAATTTTATCGCCACTTCATACGCAGTTTTCCATACGTAGCACAGGTAATAAAGTACCTTTCCTGATTTAGTCTCGTTGTTGGTGATAATTTTATCGCCAAATGGTCAGTATCCACCAATAAACATATTAATTGATTTGTATGCATAATTATTGGTGATAATTTTATCGCCACATGGTATAAATGTATTTGTGTCGTCGAAAAAGGTAAACACATTCAGGTATTTTCATTTTATTTTTTTTGGTGATAGTTTTATCGCCCTCACAAGTAACAATCGTTATTTTGATATGTGATGTGTATTGAACATGAATATAAGTTTCTTTGTACCTTTATATGATGACCAAGATACAAATTCGACCGAAAGATTTAATGCTGATTCAGTGAAAAATATCAGGGCTAGATCGAATATATTAAGACACAGTTTGCTTGAAAGTATACATAGTCCACGACAAGAGGTTAGATTTGACGAAAAGGGGGTTCAATGTGAAGAATCTTATGATATACGTACTCCGCTTTCATTTGCAACACCAAACCCAAGACAATCTTCTCCAAAGCCCTCAGATTGTACAGCTCAACCCTCGGTCATTACAGATTTTTCACAAGTAGCATTTTCTAACACAATGAATAATCTAGGCCAATGTCGAAATTTTTCGGGATACTCCCAAGATAACGCTAGAACTTTTCTAAGTGAGTTTGAATCATTTACACTACTTAATAATTTAGTTGAAGGGGACCCTAGGCGTATAGCAGCCTTCCATTTGCATCTTAAAGGGCCAGCGCTAACTTGGTTCAATTCACTGAGTGACGATTCTAAAGCAAATTGGTCTAATATTTGTGTTCTTTTTAAAGATAAGTATGTCAATTTCAATTGGCAAAGTGCCACTATCATAATGGAAAGTGAGATATTCCAAAATATGGTTCTCACGCCTGGCCAATCACTAGAAGACTACTTTAGCCAATTATCAGAAAAGGCCCAAATTCTCAAGAAGCATGAACACGAATTGGTAGCAAAATTTATCGGTGGACTTCCCGATAAAATGGCCTTTTTCGTTAGGGCAGGGAACACAGGGGATGCGCAACAGGCGCTTACGTCAGCTAAAATGGCCGAGACCTGTGGCTATAGGCAAGATGATGTTTCCGTAAATGCTGTCCGTGGTGACAAATATAAAGAGAACCAAGCAGGGCATTATCCCCAAAAGATACAAAGTGGTACAAATGACTTGTCATCTGAAAGGTCGAGTTCAGTAAAAGGTGCTTCCGCAAAGTCAGGGATTGACGAGCTGAAAGCTCAAGTAGAAAATCTAACCCAAATTGTGTCCGAATTAAAACTTAAAGTCTACCATCCGTCAAATGTTTCAAATGAACACCAATCACGACAATTTCATGATGAGTTTGATATGCAAAATGTAGAATGCTACAAATGTAAAGCTTATGGACACATTCAAAGAATGTGTAATTGGAATGACTCGGGTCAGCCACACGCTACACTGAAATGTCAGCTTTGTGATCAAAATGGCCATATAGCACGTACATGTAAAACACATTCACGGGGAAACTGGAATGGCCAGGGGGACAGGCACCGTCGTCCGGGGAGACCACGTCCATGAGTGCCGATCTATTTGATCAGTGTAATGAAACATTGCCCTTTCTGTATATTGATGTTTGGTTTGGAGATGTAAGAGTAGCCGCTCTTGTAGATACGGGTAGTTGTATAAATGTTATTTCAAAATCTTTATTTACGAGTTCCTATCGTTATTTATGTTTATGTCTCTTGTTTTCATTATTGTTTTTCTGGTGCAGTTTGCTGGTAAATTGTGGCATGTGATTGTAGTTCCTGGCCGTTGTAGGTGTTTGCTGTTTTCCTGTTTTTGTAACTCGAAGTTTGTAAAATGTTGTATGTTTCTCAAGACTTTACGCCTAGTATGGTACACCATTGCTTGGGACGATGTGAAAGAACCCACTGTATTTTAGCTGAACGATTGACACCTTACGTTCTCCAGCACAAAGAATGGGAAACATTACTACCTTCAATAAAATTTTCATTAAAATGTGGTGTGAATTCAAGTTCGGGATATTCTGCATTTGAACTTGTATATGGCAAACGACCCGTTTTTGCATTAGCATTGGCACACTCTGTAAACTTTAGAGATGTTCCGAAAGAAAATCACACCTATTTAGAAAATTTAAACTGTCGACTTGAATTTATTAGAGAACATGCGAAATCAAACATTTTAAAGGCACAGAACAAAATGGACGAATATGCAAATGAAAAAGTTCATGAACTGAAACTATCTGTCGGAGATTATGTGTATCTTCAAAAGGAGCCAGTTGGGCAGGGTCGAAAGTTTAAACGTATATTTGACGGTCCATTTATTGTTCATAAACTTTATAGTTCACATATGGTAATGTTGCGGGACCCTACTGGTAAACGAACATTCCGTCGACCAGTACACAAGAATAGATTGAAAGTAGCTCATATTCGTGCTCCAGACCCACACACTTATTTCATTAATGACATTCATAGTGATTAGTAATTCCGATCCAGGAAATCAAAGTTTGGATGAATCATCAAACAGTGTAGATATTGAACATACTGATTCACTTGACAATGTACATAATGAACCAAATGAATCGCCAGAAAGTGTAAATATTGAACCAAATCAACCATTAGACAACTCCAATATTGCAAGTGACAATAATCGTGTTCACCAGACAGACAATAATGCCAGACCTAAACGAACAATTAGAAAGCCCGAGCGTTATAGGGATCCGAACTTCTTAGATCCATCTAATTTGTCTTGTTTGGAAGCTGATAGTCAACAAATCAAAGTTAAACGTATTCTGGCAAAGAAAAAAGACGGTGGTAATTTTATATATTTAGTCCAGAAATCTGGAGAACCGGCTCAAAATGCTGTTTTGGTTGCCGGGATCTAAATTGCCACCCAAAGCTCAAGAAATGTTGCTGGCACGACCGCCACCTTTGATCAACTGAGTATTGTACATAGTTTTAATTTTGGTGATGATATCATCGCCAGCGTTGTTGAAGTTTTCCATTGCCACTTCAAATATACAATTTAAACTATAAATTTACTTTAAATTACCGTAAATTTCAGCACTTATATTTGGATTTGGTGACAAATTTTGTCGCCACGTTGGTATTTTTATTATATGCTATATAACTGAATGATATAAGTCTCAAAGAATTTTCCATTGACTTTGGTGACGCTTTCGTCGCCACGCATGTTCCTGTTATCATAATGTAATTGATTCGACAATTTGAAGATGCCGTTTTCCGAAAAATGGGTGACGATTTCGTCGCCACGTTTTAACAAGTTTGTAAATATATTAGTGAACGTGGTGACATTCCTTTATGACAGTTCCAATTTTGTGCAAATAGATGACAAGTAAATGTTCGTTGGACACAGTTTTTCTGATATGGTGATGATTTCATCGCCTTTATGATTTGTACTTTATTTCCTTTTAATCTTGAATATTGATCGGAATTTTCGTAGTCTTGAATTTAACCTTAGACTTTTTTTCTGTTCAAATTATGACATTTGAGTAATGATGTCTATTTCTATATTATGTATTTGTCAGTGTACGTATAAAAGCATTGAAAGACGGGTACATATGCGAACAACCGGACTTTGGTATACTTGTGTGTTGTAAAATGGTAAAATAGTTGGAAAGTGCAAGGTGTACGAAGTGTTAGTGTTTTCCAGAAATAAAACCTCAACATGTTTCTTATAATTATGTCTATACAAATTTATGAGAGAGTGAGAGATCGATTTTCAAACAATTTCCTAGGAACTTTTGGCTTCGTGTAATAGTGTGTACGATAGTTGTCTCTAGATATCATTATTTGAAATTTCATCAGAGTTGGGGTCTCTACTGGTTCACTTTTAAAATGACACACTTATACGTCACCAAATATGCTGTGTTTTAGTGGAACAAATTTACCCAACTAGAAATTTAGTAATTCTTGTTTGTTCACAATTTTTATATGTACGAATGTTTCAGTAGACGATAATTTCGTGACTGTTAATATTTAGTATCTAGATTTAGTAATACAATTTTGATTTGTTATATTCTTGAGTTTCCGCCAGCCAGACAAAAATTTTGAGACAAAATTTTATTTTGGGCGGGGGATGTTGTATACCCGTGTTTGACTATCTGGTTGCCGGAAACTGACGAGTGGTTTTTAGTGAGACCCGAATAGAGTTGTATGACGTTTTGCACGAGCGCGCCAGTTGAGTGTCGTCTGTTGATTGTGTAGGAGTGAAAGTCTAAGATTGTAAAAAGTTTGATCACTTTGAAAAAATATATAACTTTATTTATATGGACTGTGTTTCATTAGTTCCCCTAAGCAAATATAAGGTTTATTACAGGATGTCGACAACACATAGCGCAGAATCGTCGCACATTACACAGATGCAAGGAGTGAAAAGGAAGAACACAAGCATTAATTTAAAAGACAGAAATCATCGATTATTTAGGATAAAAAAAAATATTCTTTAAATAAAGTCTTTAAAGAACCTTCGCTTGTTACATTAAAATGTCAATTCACTCTCTTCTTCACATTCTCCCACCAGTGACGAACAATAGAAAAATGGAAAAAAAAGCCGAAAACTCAGTGTTAGCTAGAATCTGTAAATTTCTGACAGTAAAGATAATAATAATGTTATATTTATTGTTTTACATATCCTCAAAATATTTTTTGAAAAGTATATATTTCATTTATTTTATGCAATGTCTAAAGCCTCTTTAATTCGACACCCATAGAAAATTTCTAGGTGTATAGTATAATGCATAATAAAAAGAATTATTATGTATTTATCGGATAATAGAATAAAACAGTTACTGTCTTTAGTTTCGGTAAATATGCAGTGTTATTGACTTTTGGGAAAACAGATATTCACCACGCCATGTGGCTCGATGAATATCTGTTTCCCCAAAAGTCAGTAACACTGCACATTTACCTCAACAAAAGACAGTAACTGTATAGTATTGTTAAAGTAATTAGATGTATGTTTGGGAAAAATTCATTGACTGTGTTAGAGTTATTCATGAGAGAGATATTCTATTGTAACATTATGTATTGATATAGCTGGTAAGATTCATGTTTTGGGTAACCTATTTAACTGGGGAGATGTTCTAGCCGGAAAGATTTTTTACTGTTATAGCTAGTAGAGGTATGTTTGGGAGAAATTCGTTGACTGGGTTAGAGTTATTCCAGAGACTGCACACGGTAGCATTATGTACTACAATAGCTTAGATAATTATTAATTGGTATTTTTAATAAGAACTTATGAAAAAAATTATCATTTATTTTAGAGACATTATCGTTGTTTATGTTTGTCTTTTGTATTTTTATTGTGGGTTTTTTCTTGTGCAATTCCTATTTACTTTCTGGCATATGGCTATGTTTTTCGGCCATTGTAGGTGTTTCCTGTTATCTTTTTTATTCCATATTAGTTGTCTAAATGACCATATGGAGAAACGAAATTGACAATAACTTCAGTATTTTGCTATTTCCTTCTGTTATAACTTATTGATGACACTTCTGTCCAATGTTGATAAAGGGTCATATAATTAAAATATTGATGTATTTCATACACTTCTTCTCTAGGTCGATCAACCATGTTTGGGATTGCCAAGCAGAGAGATATATTTGCAAAGTCGAGATTCTAAAATTTTGAAGGAATATCAAACCTACGCTACTAATATGGCTATTGAATTTGGTGCTAATCCCATATTGGCAGAAAAAGATATTAAGGAAATGGTGGATCTTGAAATTAAACTTGCTAATGTAAGAGTCATAATTTAAACTGTGAATGAAGGCAATAACTAAATGAACGAACAGAACTTTCAAAAGCCATAATCCAAATGGCAAAAAGACAAAGCCGAGCACACCACCGTTAAAATTGTCATCTGCTATGGCTCTGACTTGGTATAGGTGTTTCAAAAGAAATGGTTGGTTGAAGAGGTATTACTCACATCATATAACTGTATTGCAGATGTAGTATCGTTGTTATAAATTTAATATCCAGTAAAACCCCTTATCATAACATCTCATAAAATAGCATTGTTCTTTTTGACAATTATAGCACAAAGTTGAACAACTTTGATTCAAATATTTTAGCAAGCAGAAATAAACCTATTGTGATTGATACGCCGTTCATTTGTTTTATTTACATTTATTTACAAATCGTCAGAAGTTGCAGCAAAAAAAATTAGTTTGCTGATTTGTTTTTAAATAACAATATCAAGCACCCGAATCATATCAGAGGCCTTATATCATTAAAAAAGACATACAGATATGGACGCTGTACGTTTTAGGACATTTTGTCCTGTTTATCGAATTTAATTTCCCTGGTCACAACTTTCCTTTTGGACCTACTTTTTTGCCGCATGATGCATGTATAGCAGGAGACTTGAAAACTGTGCACATCTGGACTTATTCGGAACGGAGGTTAGATGGTGGTCATATCCAACCAGGTATGCACGTCCAGACTTATTTCTTACGGAGTAAGTGAGAACCGAACCAAAACGAATAATCCAGGGATAATGGCAACATCGGAAACAACAAAGAAACAGAGACACAACATGAGAACGGCACAGAAAAGAAAAATAAAAAATGAAGACACACACACACACACACAAAGATGGACAACACGGACCCAATAAAACCATGGGTGAGATCAGGTGCACTGGTTGAGTAAGCTTCCCCTGCTTCTTATAAGACACCCGCCGTATTGAACATGTAGGGATTATTTTCAGCACTGTCGGCACTTCAAGACTTATTCCTTACGGAGGTCAAATGATCATGTCAGTTTTTCTTGGCTAAGATCCCCTCAGGATGGACTGACGATATGTAACAGATTTTGTTTCTTATTAATTTTTGCCCCCACCCCCAGCCGCATCGCGGCGGTGGGACCTAGTAATGGTCTGCGTCCGTCTGTCCGTCCATATGTCACACCTTTGTGGACGCAACTCCTCAGAAACCACAGGTCGGAATTCATTCAAATTTTACAGGATTGTTAGTCCCCATTAGTACTAGATCATATCGCAACGCCATTTAAATTCGTCAAAATTTGCAGGATTTATGGGACTTTTATTATTTACACATTGTCATACAATGGCAAATCTTGTGGACGGAACTGCTCAGAAACCGCTGGTCGGAATTTTATTGAAATTTACAGCCTTCTTATTCAACATATGTACTTTAAAAATTTAACAATATTATACAATGACAGATCTTGTGGACACAACTCCTCAGAATTCGCCACTCAGATGTCCTTTCAACTTTCCAGGATTGTTAGTCACCATATGTACTAGATAATAACAATTTATTTGAGCAATATCGGACTACAATTTTTTGGATAATATACATTTAACATGTTTGAAATTAAAAGCAGGATATTAAACATAGAATTTCATGTTTGGTATTATTTAATAACAAAAATAGCAACAAGTTTTATTGTTGAAATAGAAATGTTCCTTTTATTACTAGAACATGTACAATACATCAAATTAGCTTTAATATAAAAAAGAAAGGAAAATATGTACATCAAAACACTTTGTGGAGTCTCTAACTAAAAGAAATAAGATGTAATGAGAGGTCATCATTTTCAAAAGGGAGATACTAAAACCAAGGAAGGTAATAAACTTGTTCACTATTTCTTTTGCAAAGTTTTCAAAGCTTCACAGAATGATAGAGTTAAAAAAAAATAGAATTAAAAAATTCTACTTTTGGTAAATTTCCTGAAACTCTTAAAAGACTTTTTATTTTTGAGGTTCTACTTAGCAACAATACATACCTTTCAGTGATAACTCATGTTTTGATCGCAGCAGTAAGTATTACTTAAATTATAAGGGGAACCCCCGCCCAATTAGTTTTATGAATGGTGGTCTGAAATGGGTTGTAATGGATAGTGGAGCTTTCTTTTGCCATAGAAACCAAACCAGAAAACTGAAATTTTAGAAAAAAAAGTATTCTGCTAGATATTTATTTCACCACATTAACTTGATTTTAAGGGGAACTCCTGCCCCAATTTTTTTGTAAGGGGACATTTATGTTTGATTTTAACAATCTTTATGACTTAAATTATAAGGGGAACCCCTGCCCAATTTTTTTGGGGAATGGTGGTCTGAAATGGGTTGTAATGGATAGTATATAGATAATAGTGTTGCGCGCGGCTCTATATAATATGAATGATAATTTGTCGGTAAGGTGAGCTGCAAAGGTAGAATGTATGGTTCCGAATGACAACAGTGATGAAAATCATCCTTTTAAATCTGCTAACATCGGAAAATCCAGCAAGGTCTACGGCTGGATTTGAACCCCTGCTTTGTTGTCATCTATGGCAACACCGCCTGCACTATGTCCAGCGCCCTAGGCCACCTAAGCTCTATATAAAAATATAGCTTTCGGTAACCTAGTTATTCCTCCTCGGAGGAAATCTAGAGTTGTAACATAGTACACGATGAACATTTGGTGGGTAGGAAATAAATATAAGAAGGATAAGGTTGCAACAGGTAAGCTACATAAGGTATATAGATAATAGTGTTGCACGCCGCTCTATATAATATGAATGATAATTTGTCGGTAAGGTGAGCTGCAGGGGTAGAATATATGGTTCCGAATGCCAACAGTGATGAAAATCATCTTTTTAACCCTGTTAATATCGGAAAATCCAGCAAGGTCTACGTCTACCGACAAATTATCATTCATATTATATAGAGCGGCGTGCAACACTATTATCTATATACCTTATGTAGCTTACCTGTTGCAACCTTATCCTTCTTATATATATTTCCTACCCACCAAATGTTCATTATGTACTATGTTACAACTCCAGATTTCCTACGAGGAGGAATGACTAGGTTACCGAAAGCTCTGGACATAGTGCAGGCGGTGTTGCCATAGATGACAACAAAGTAGGGCTTCAAATCCAGCCTTAGACCTTGCTGGATTTTCCGATGTTAACAGGTTTAAAAAGATGATTTTCATCACTGTTGGCATTCGGAACCATTTATTCTACTTTTGCAGCTCACCTTACCGACAAATTATCATTCATATGATATAGAGCTGCGTGCAACACTATTATTTACATTATATAACTTATGTATCTTACCTGTTGCAACATAATCCTTCTTATATCTATTTCCTACCCACCAAATGTTCATCGTGTATTCTGTCACAACTCTAGATTTCCTACGAGGGGGAATGACTAGGTTACAGAAAGCCATACTTTTAATATAGCCTAGGTGGCCTAGTTGGCTAGGGCGATGGACATTGTGCAGGCGGTGTTGCCATAGATGACAACAAAGCAGGGGTTCAAATCCAGCCGTAGACCTTGCTGGATTTTCCGATATTAAAAGGTTTAAAAAGATGATTTTCATCACTTTGACATTCGGAAACATATATTCTACCTTTGCAGCTCACCTTACCGACAAATTATCATTCATATTATATAGAGCTGCGTGCAACACTATTATCTACATTATATACCTTATGTAGCTTACCTGTTGCAATCTTATCCTTCTTATATCCATTTCCTACCCACCAAATGTTCATCGTGTATTCTGTTACAACTCTAGATTTCCTACGAGGAGGAATGACTTGGTTACCGAAAGCTATTTTTTTATATAGCTTAGGTGCTCTTGTGGTCTAAGGCGCTGGACATAGTGCAGGCGGTGTTGCCATAGATGACAACAAAGCAGGGGTTCAATTAACAGCCGTAGACCTTGCTGGATTTTCCGATGTTAGCAGATTTAAAAAGAAGATTTTCATCACTGTTGGCATTCGTAACCATATATTCTACCTTTGCAGCTCACCTTACCGACAAATTATCATTCATATTATATAGAGCTGCGTGCAACACTATTATCTATAAACCTTATGTATCTTACCTGTTGCAACCTTATCCTTCTTATATCTATTTCCTACCCACCAAATGTTCATCGTGTACTTCGTGTACTATGTTACAACTCTAGATCGTGTACCATGTTACAACTCTAGATTTCCTACGTGGAGGAATGACTAGGTTACCGAAAGCTATATTTTTATATAGCTTAGGTGGCCTAGTGGTCTAGGGCGCTGGACATAGTGCAGGCGGTGTTGCCATAGATGACAACAAAGCAGGGGTTCAAATCCAGCCGTAGACATTGCTGGATTTTCCGATGTTAACAGGTTTGAAAACATGATTTTCATCACTTTTGGCATTCGGAACCATATATTCTACCCTTGCAGCTCACCTTAACGACAAAATAACATTTGTAATGGATAGTGGAGCTTTAGGTTACCATGGAAACCAAACAAGAATTCTGCTTCATATTTTTTACGATTTCAGCAATATGTATTAACTAGATTATAAGGGGAACCCCTGCCCAAATGTTTTTTGAAAGTAGGACTCAAAGTGTATGATTTCAGTAATATATATATATATATATTACTTTCATTATTAGGGGAACTCTTGCCCAATTTTTTTTCAATTGTGGCCTGAAATGGGTTGTAATTGATAGCAGAGCTTTTGGTTGCCATGGAATCCAAGCCAGAAAANCCCCCCCCCCCCCCCAATTTTTACGGTTAAGCAAATATGTATTAACTACATTATAAGAGGAACCCATGCCCAATTTTGTATTCGAAAGAGGGCCAAAAATGTTTGATTTCAGCAATATATATTATCTACATTACAAGGGGAACCCCTGCCCAATTTTTTTTAGCGGTAGTCTGATATGGGTTTTAAATTTCTTGTGCGGGGGGACATATGGCTACGCGTAGCAATCTTGTTTTTCAAGAGGATATGCATAAGTTTTAACCAAAAGTACATCAAATAACCTAATTTATGTTTTAAAGATATCCCAACCATCTGGAGTACGAAGAAATGAAACATTGCTGTACAACTTACAAAGCATCAAAGAAATGACAGATAGATATCAAGGGGTTGGTATGATTTTAGTGCAATTTACCGAATATCATTGATTTTTTTTTAATTTATTATAGATATTGAATTAAAACATGTTGGAAAAGATACAAAAGAATAACTTGAAGTTTAGATTTTATCTGCACTGAAGAGACATAAGTTGTCGAAATGCGCATATGCAGAAACAAAATTCATAGTAACTTCGGTATTTAGTTATTTGTTACCACTGGGTCTATGCTTCTACTGGTTGACTGTTACTCCCCGAGGGTATTCACCAGCCCAGTAGTCAGTACTTCGGTGCTGACCCGAAATCCGATTCTATTTGAAACCTTACAATATCTAATTTTTTGTAAATTTTATTGAAAACTTAGGAGTATCTCCCTCATGCAAAGCTCTGTCGTTGGCTGATTTTGGCTTGACATTTAGATCATATTGGTTATTTGCTCTCTATCAGTTTTTAAATACCTTTGAGTTTATGGTCTTCCAAACGTTTAGATTTTATCTGCACTGAAGAGACATAAGTTGTCGAAATGCGCATATGCCGAAACAAAATTGACAGTAACTTCGGTATTTAGTTTTAAGTTATTTAAAGGTTTAATGATGTACGAATCATATTTCAAAATAAAAGAAAGGATGTAAGAGCAAGGAGTATAGGTGGTTGTTTTCGCCAGAAATTAATTTTCGCTTTATTATCGGTTATTCCGGTGTCGTAAAATTTACATACCTTGAAATATAATTTGTATGAAATAACTAAATACCGAAGTTACTGTGAATTTTGATTCTGCATATGCGCATTTCGACAACTTATGTCTCTTCAGTGCAGTAAGTCAAAGATGTTTAAAAAATGACAGAGAATAAATTACCAAATATGATATAAATAGAAAGCCCAAATCAGCTAAGGACAGAGCTTTGCATGAGGGAGATACTCCTTAGTTTCAACAAAATTTACAAAAATTAGATATTGTAAGGTTACAAATAGAATCGGCTTTCGGGTCAGCACCGAAGTACTGACTACTGGGCTGGTGAATACCTTCGGGGACTAACAGTCCACCAGCAGAGGCATCGACACAGGAGGGGGTGACACAGGGGGTCTGCCCTCCCAATTCCCAGATGTTTTTCACCTTTCTCCCAATTCCCACATTTTTTTGTCCCCTTTTTCCCAAACCCCACATTTTTTTGGCTATTCCCATTTCCCACATTTTTGAAAAACCAATAATATCAACAATTTTATTTGCCCACATGTTCCATAAGGTTAAATTAGGCACAACAAGTTCTTCCATCATCGGAGAATATCATTACAAAGGGACCTAAATTCCGTGCAGCATAATATATCAACTGGAAACATTATCTTTAAACATCTTTTGGATGCTACGAAGAACTGTGCCAGAAAATAGATTGAGAATTAGTAAGATGAAGACGTTGATTCTCTTTTGGAGTGGATTATGGTTGTGAGGTCTATGATCCCAACGATCAACGAATCAATCAGCTACAAGGGTCAATGAAATCAGTTATGTTGCCGGATATTCGTCATCCATTCATGACAAATATCTCGTTGTTCTCATAATAACATAATAACATTTTTATCTGTAAAAGTAATTACAGCGTTTGTTTAAGGAAAGAACTACTATCCTACACAGGTACTACGCTGTCTAAGGAGGAGAAATTAATGTAAAAAGTGTCTTCTGCTTTCTTTTGGGATTTCGACCAAGGATGAGGACAATGATCTCCACTCTGTACTGGATACACAAATGAAACTAATGCCTATACAAACAACAGTACACTACTGGATCTGCAAAATGTTCTACAAAACCTATTTCTAAGCTGTTAAACTCCATCTTGACAGCTGTAAAAGAAGGCCTTCAGATATATTTTGATACTTGCTTTTCAAGAAGGGGTACTAACGTAATGTGAATGTTGAAAAACTAAAGATCTACTTGACAACTTGAACTCTAGATCATTTTCATACGTGTAATAGCTTTTAAACTTTTGATTTCTCTCCACTTATATACTACCATTTCTCATGAACAATTGAAATCTCGGCTGAAAGATTTAATTCATAGATGTTTCTCCCATAAGAACGATGGACAGAGATACAAGTACATTGTTAAAGGTAGAGAGCAAACACGACAACGAATTGGAGAAAAAATATACAGAGGAACAAGTGATTAAATGTTAAAGTTTGTAATCCACAATATATTTGTTAGTTTGGAGGACTTGTTTTTTATGGCTAAGGGAACTCAAATTGGCACAAATTGTGCATCTCCTTCAGCTGATATATTTTCCACTCTTATTAGGCTGAACAAATTGCAGGGCTTCTTCAAACTAAAGGGTAAAAATAAAAAGCCCAATCATTTTACTTCAGCCTCCGTTATACATATTATACTTTGTCACTAAATAACCCTGGCTTCGGTTTTTTGTGCTGAACTTATCTAACCAAAAGAGCTCAAAATTAAAGATTCCACAACACTTCGCATCAGCCTTATTCATTGACCATCATCTGGAAATTGACAAGAGATGTAGACTTAAAACTAAGCTGTATCACAAATACGATTACTTCACTTTCCAACAGTCTTTATAGCAACATTCAAACTACACCAGCATATGGAGCTTTTTTCTCCCAACTCATTTGCTACCCTAGGGCATGTGATCCATACAGTATCGTCCTTGACAGAGCCTGGTCGTTCAAAAATAGGTTACTTAAACAATGGTATGTTACAAATAACTTATGATCCATACAGTATCGTCCTTGATAGAGCCTGGTCGTCCAAAAATAGGTTACTTTAACAATGGTATGTTACAAATAACTTATGATCCATACAGTATCGTCCTTGATAGAGCCTGGTCGTTCAAAAATAGGTTACTTAAACAATGGCATGAGAACAAATTACCAGTAGTATCTGAAGATAATGCCAACACAGCCAAGTCCAGAGCTATGCATGAGGAAGATACTCCTCAAGTTTCAACAATATTTTCTTAAATTTAGATATTGCAAGTTTTCAAATAAATCGGTTTTAAAAGAAATAATCATCCCAGTACAAAGTAAAAAAGAATCAGATTTGGGAACGAAACTTCAAATTTATCCACAAAGAACTAAATACCGAAGTTATTGTTAAATTTGATTCTGCATATGCGCATTTCGACAACTTTTGTCTCTCTAGTGCAGATAAATTCAAAATATTTGGAAGTCCATAAACCGAAATTTTGTCAGGCTGATAGAGAACAAATAACCAAAAGAATGTAAAAAGCAAAGCAAAACCTCAGCTAAGGACATGAGGGAGATTCTCTTTAGTTTTAAACACAATTTTGTAAAATTTAGATGGTCTTAGCTATTGAAAGTTTCAAAACAAAATCGGTTTTCGGGGTACCGAAGTACTGACTACTGGGTTGGTGAGTACCAGAGACTGATATCTATTATAGAACTTTTTTTATGATCGTATGAGACTTAAGCTTTGATTAATAAGGCGGTCACGGAGATAACTATGTCTAATGAGAAAGTCTGTACAAGATCTCACGCAACGAATCCACTGTGAAACATGCACTCCGTATGCAGAAGAAGTTGGAATATAACTGTCCATGTTAATTAAATTGATACTTTTGAAATTAAAATCGTCCTTTTTGTCACAAATTTTAGCACTGCAATGACCATTTTCGTCAAATTCGAGATATAAGTCCGAAAAGGGAGTAGATTTAGTGGTTTCTGTCGTGTTCTGGTGGATATATTAATTGGATCCATTTAGCAAACGATGTGTTATTGATGGAAAAGCATCATCAATATATCTATAAGTGAGATGGAAAGATCTTAGCATCTTTTATTTAATGATATTGTACGAGTTCCTGAAGAATTATTGTTGAGACTGTCTCATCCTTATTATAATTAGGGTTATTTTCTTTTAATTTTAGATCCACATTTGTCTACTGTATATAAAATTCCTTTATCATGCCTGGCTGGCCACATCAGTTCCGACCGCCTTAATCAGCGAAAACAATCATCAACACCACTACTAGCTCCTGTAGCAAACGGCGATAAACCAGGATTAATCAAACGTAGTCCATTAGTACGAACTAAAGGTGGACTCTGTCCGCCAGTAGTGATAGATCAGGTAAATATTACAATTGTAATTATGAGAATTGCTGTTCTATTGCATTGTTTAACCATGTGTTTTAGAGACCTTGTCTCTTGTGCATTTACTCCATATTTCTTATTGACATACTAAACAAAGCAAAAATCAACTAAAAGGTACGGATTAAATGTAAATACCGAGAACAATATATTTAAAAAGCAGAAATAAAATTATAGAAAATTGTATTACAATTAGTTGAGTTTTTATTAATTTTTCAAACTATTGACAACGTGAAGATGAATAAGAGATTTACAGAGCAGAGAATCAAAAAGAGATTTGGAGAAAGGAATAAGCGATGCTGTATGGTTTCATATTAAAATAAAATTTTAAGATCCTGTCCAAAATTGAAATTAGCAGGGATTCACCTTATAGTGTGAATTTAACAATCGCTATACATATTGAAAAACAAAGATATATTCCAGCTTTGATCTGAAATCATTAGACATATTAACAATCGATTGCTTCGAATGTTTAAAATGACTTTAACAATACTAATACTATAAATTTAAGTGGCCATTACACCACTTTTTCTGATCCAAAACCTAATTCCGATTTGCTGATTTGCAGATTTCATAAGTTGTTGATTATCTCGTACGGAATATATAAGAAACAAATATGTAAGTTTTGGCGGTAATTGGCCACAGGTTTAATAAAGATAATTCATAGATAGATACTGTCTCAAGGTATGCGGTTACCGACAAATTATGGCAACCTTAGATAGATAATAGATAGATAGACATTTATCGGGTATACAATGCACCGTGGGATACACAGGTGCTTGTATGTTAATGTCTGACCGCACCGTGGGATACACGGGTGCAAATGATTAAAAGATATGTCCAGCAGCATAATATATAATATCAAGATTAAAATCAGCGAATTCCGCTCACACGAAGTAGAGTTCGAAACGCAAATATTCATTTCACAGAAAATAATATAGGCAACTACATCTGACCGGAATACTAAAATGTCATGTATTTGGTGTAATCCATTCAAACATCAACTAAATCCAGTTCCAATTCACCAACTACAAGGCAGAACCGCATCTGAAATTATAAATTCAAAACCACCAGCAATATTCGTTCTTTACATACTGGAGGGGGAGGGTGGGTTAAAATTTTAACGCTGTTGACTCTGGAATCGTGTAATTTGGAAAGGGAAGTAACTCGTTACAAAAGGTTATTATATAAAACAAAGTATACGATCCCGTAAATGCCCGACGGGATAAACGAATTTAAGTTTATACTTAAATTCTGATACATTTAAGAAGTTTTGTAATAGAAATGAACATGTTATATCTAAATATGGCGTTACTCGTAAACAGCTTATTACTATGGGCATTTCTAGTCCTCAATTTTACGGAAATGTTGTTAAAAAATGCCAGAAATTGATTAAAAATCCAGAAAAGCTGGGACGTAACTTACATTCTTTACGTAATAGTGGATATCGGCAAGATATTCTGCTTGCATCCGTTAAATTAGCTTTGAGACCTAGTGACCTGAAAATTTAGCATTCATACTGGCCTCTCACCGATACTGCCGATATATACTGAAATTTATGATGATTCTTGACCAAACCCTTCGGGAAGTTTTGAGTTTGATTTTTTTTCCGTAGTGCGACAGTGTTCTACCTATAAACCGGTTTAACCCTACCGATGGCTTTTGCTATTGCCGGTACCAAGTCCGGCTGTTCCCAGTTCCTATCGTTGTCTATGTTTGTCTTTTGTCTTATACGTGTTTTTCTTGTGTAGTTCCCTTACAAATTGTTGCATGTAATTATAATTTTCAGCCATTGTAGGTGTTTCCTTTTTTTAAACATTGCTGAGTTTAAAGATTAGACTTTTTTATTTATTTATATTTCTTTTTTCGTTTTTTGGGGTTTTTTTTGGGGGGGGGTGGGTGTTGGAGAGTGTTTTGCATGTTATTAGGAAACCCAATATATTGGAAGCTTCAAGATCAGAACAGGAGGAGGACTTTTTTACTGAACACACATCAAACATTTACTACCAAACTCAAAAGGCATTGGTTGGATACAAACACTTGCCAAAATTTCTTCGTATGAAGGTTCATTAAACTTAAAGGACTTGTACCATTTTTTACATAAAATGAAAACGTTGTACACATTTCCATCAAGTCCATGGGTATTATAACAACAATGCGTGGCTTGGTATGAAAAAATAATGTCACCGAACAATTTATCAACGAAAATAGAATCACACGATATAATTAATACTTGTTGTCTGTGCATCCTGCATACGTGTCAAATAATAATACAAATTACTAGATACCGAAGTAACAGTGAATTTATTTTCTGCATATGTGCATTTCGACAACTTAAGTCTTTGCAGTGCAGATCAAATCTAAAGTCATTTATTTCTGGGCAAAGCAAAACAAAAAAAA